>WSTI01000148.1:0-12694 GCA_019616915.1 Ceratobasidium sp. 423
TATACGTCGGGTTTTCCCGGAGTTAAGTAGTTTCGTTGCCATAACGTTTTTGCTACAAGAAAGCAGTATCTCTTTCTTCCCAAACAACGTCTCCGTTTCTTTGACATTTTCCATATCGAGAATCCTTACGGCTTCCACACCGTTTTCATTGGCGAGTTGTGTAACCGTTTATATATCGTTTTCTTAGTATAGACTCTCGACATAGCATTTATATTTTCATCGCATTTTCCCGTACTTTCCTGGTATTTTTGTCCTGCCTCCTAAATACAGAGTCGAGAGGTCATCGGACGCATGCATACTCCGTGGGTGGCTTTGGAAGTTCAAGGTGCACGGTGCACGGGGGTCTGCGGCAAGTTGTGTTGTTCCGCAACACAAAATACGAGTGGGAGTCACGAGTGTGTCACACAGGGGTCACGTTGGGGAACGGACTCATGCAAGCGAATATATTCTGATTATATGCGTAATCAGGTACATTGCTGATGGTTAGTCAAGACTAAATCTGGTACATGTGCCTCAAGGATGCAACGGTATGACTTGTGGGCGCCTGCGCTCCGTGTACGAATCGCCAGCGTAGATAGAACTGGATATAAAATCGGGACCGCTGCAGCGCGAATCTAACATAAGCGTGTAAGCAGTTGTAATTGCGTGTGTAATAGGGCCGGGGCCTAAGGGGGAGGCCATGGTGGCCAGGTGCTGCGGCACTAGGTGGGGTACACGGCGAAAACTGCCTCCACTTTAATACGCCGTAAAGCACCATTGAGCGCCAAACAAAGCATAGGGACCAACAGTACATGATCAGGACTAAGGGACCGGGTATATCACGGTTGAGGACACAGGAAACGCATACAAGTACATACGCGAACTCGAATATGTCATCCACCCATTTCATCAGGCAATCGAAGTGATATAGGAACTTTTCAAGTTGCGAAGATATATATGCCACGCTTGATGGTTTAGTCAGTTCGGGAACTGGGTTACTCAACTTAGATATGAATACAGACCTGTTGATGGATCGACCAGCTCATCAATTGACATCTGTACAACAGCCCCTGCCTAAGGCCCCACAGCAAACCTAAAAAGAATATTCGTAAGTGGTCTCGCATTAAAGCAAGTCATCGACTAATAGTCGTAGACCTCAGAGGTTATCAGGTTGGGAGGAACTAGCTCGTAAGTCAGCTTGACGGTGGGTAGATCCAAGGGGGGCGGGGTCAAAGACTTACGTGAACCCAGGGCTGGAAATGTAGCAGCCCACGGAGTTATATAACAGAATGAAATTTAATAAAATAGTTACCTTCTGTTCGGTGCCAAATCGCACTCTGCCCTCACCAGTGGACACAAGATCGGCATATTTTATGGGTCAAGTATGACGGAACGAAGCTCTACTTGGTTTGCGTCGACTGAATTTGGGTATAGAGGCAGCATATATATAGGTTGGCTGTCAGTTACAAGGGTTTGTAGAATCTAAAGTCGATGGGCGGCTCTGATGGTGCCCTGTGATTACTAGTACGTAGCACACGGAAACCATGTAATACCTGGCTAGACCATTAAATTGGATTCCATCACTATATATCACTATGATTCGTTCGATGTATACTCCTTATGTCGATGTTTTACGATATTCATTTCCGCCCGCGTTTATATAAATTACACATCCATGTATAGATCTAATAACCGAGGAGCATCAAAAAAAGGACGAGCAAGCAATGGCTCAGGAGCTGACGCAGCAGACTCACGGGCACCCTGAGGCAAAACGGGCCCTCGCGAGCTAGACTTAGCCTCATGAGCAAAACCCTTTTTGCTGATGTATAGCGAGTGAGGCGTAACGCCCCGACGAGGTCCTAGGGTCCTTGAATGCGTAACGCACAGCCCGGCGTATGCGACACGGGATATGTAAGATGGAGGGCGACAGGATACTCACTGTGTACGGGGGTGTGCATGCCCGGAATCGGGTTATGAAGCGTAAGGTGCATGGCCGAACCATGGACAGGCGCCGATACGGCGGGCGTGGGGGGCTGGGGTGGAAACGATGGAGGTAGGCCAGCCTCCTGTTCAGCCCGGCTCAGTTCGGTTCGCAGGAAATCCAGCCGTTCAAGCTGAAGCTACCAGACCTCGCTGATGTTTTGGAGGGAGCGCATGCAGGGTGGTGAGCGAATCCGGGACATCTCACGAGGTGTCGCAGGGGAGGGGGGGGCTTTGGCTACGACGACGGTTGGGCAGTGGTTGCGATAGGCCTCTAACCAGGATGGGAGGTCCTTGAAGGGTGGGGGCAGCAGACGCCGCGCGACGGAAATGATCGGCGGGAGGCAGGAGGCGACCCCACTGCTCCGTAGGTGCGGCGATGGTGGCGGCTGGTCAGATTGGCTAGGCGGGTCCGCGTAAGAATGAAAACAACGGTCGGGTATGCCTTCCAGAACGCATCTAGAGCAGACTGGCCATATTTTGTCGCAAAACGAGTACTGCCTGCGGTCGGAACACGGTTGGCATCGAACGGATAATTTTAGGCTGCTACCGTGGGGCAGCTCGTGTCGGGCGGATTGGTATCGCCGTTATCGTCGGGGATGCCCGTGTCTTCCGTGTGAGGCCCGTTGGTCGCCTCATTGTCGCCTCTAACCGTGATTGAGGGGTCTCGATCAGGGGCCGGGTGTGCGCCGCCGTCCGGTGTGGTGAAATCGGCCATCGTGCACGGGGTACAAGGTAACAATAACGGCGGGAAAGCATGTGTCATGTGGATGCGAGAGCAGGCAGGGGTCAGTCAATACACGAGTGAGAAAAGCGAATCACACGGGACTGCCCTTTTAGTTCCATCACATCCAATGGGACAGACGCATCATTACGATCCAGTTCCTTCGCCAACAAACTCGCCACATCGAGTTTGGGAAGGGGGATTCCTGGTTAAGTATAGCCCCATCATATCTAGGCGGATTTCAATTGTTGGTAAGTCTCTAGCAACTTACTCACGGCCGCGAATCAAATCCCCTTATTTACCGGTGAGTTGAACAAAATTATATCGATTTCCATTGCGGCTCACCCAGTGTCATTGAGATTGGGAACGGAAGGTCCATAAGAGCATGTTTCGGTTTTATGTTTTTAGATAGTGTCGTTGAATTCAGGTTCAAAGTTAGCTTGTGTTGGTCGTGGTTGTGCGTAAATCCAGATGAATATCAAATTTGTATTACACACAACTAAATCACAATTCTAACCCTTTCTAACCCTTTCTGCAATTATGTGCCCGAAACGACTGGGTCCGCACCCAGCACGGAGCCAGTTTCTTGTGTCTCGGCTTCAAAACGTAACCTTCCAGAACAGGATGTGGCTGTCCTTCTGCAGCCGACACCCACCGACGTTCGCCAAGGGAATTCGTACAAACCCAATAATCGTATGCTACAGAACCAGAGAATCCAGGCGAAAAGTGGATATCACCTTCGCTACGGTCTGCTACGGTCTGCCTACCCACTCCGTCTTGGGAGAACGTCCAAGTTCCGGGTTTGTGGCCTTCCGGTACCTTCCGGAACCTGATTGGACCCCGGACCTTAGTTAAACTGTGCATAGGTGTTAACCATTTACTGAAGGTACCGCTTAAGGTCAACCACTTACTCCCAAGGTAACTCTGGAGAGTCGTCTCTTCCTGTCGTAGAATCAGAGTCGCCTTTGCGTGACTCGGAGCGTACTTGAATTGAACAATTGGAGCCCGACTTGACGGGTGTTTGACCCCTTGACCTACTCGTACTGTGCTGTGCTTTGACCGACTTGATTACATGTACATTTTCTGGCCTTGGAGCTCTTAATATCTCGGTCAGATCTGGTCTTAAGGCCCGGCTATCACGTTACTCACTTGGGTGGGCTCCGAACCTCCTGTCCCGTGCTGACTTTCTTTCGCCGAGTTGTCTTGCATTGTTTCTTGACCCTCCGCCCGTGGTTATGACTTCCAGCTATTCCCGCATCATCGTCCTCTTCCCAGCCTTCAAATTCACTACCGGACTCAGGCTCCGGCATATCTTCGGATCCACTGTCATCTCCGTCATCCAGCTGCTCTTCCTCGTACTCATCAACTTCAGACCCTTCGAACTCGGATTCTTCGATGTCGATTACATTGGGGCTACGCTTGTGATTGGCCGGTGACTTGAGCTCCTTCGAGGACTTGCAACTTTGTCCCATGCCGGACAAGGAATTACCGCTTTCGACGGGTCTGACTGTTCTTGGGCTGGTAATAGACACGCTTGACAAACGTCTTGATTGTTGATTTTGGGTTACTGGTTGGGTCGAATCGACACAGCCTGGGGGTGATAGGGGTAAATTGACAATCGAGGATCCAGGCGTTATGGTTGGAACGGAGCTACAGGTAACGGGTGTTAATTGCAGCACCTGAAGTTCGTATTTTCATACTTACCAGTTGCGGACCGGGGTAAAAAAGCGATCGATTTCGCTTGAACATGTTGAACCAGGAACGACACCCGGTAACGGAGAATATTGCGGCGGTCTGTATTAGGTAAGTCTCCGTACTGAGCCCAAACACATTGCACTTACAATGAGCGTTGGCCTGCTAATCCGACTATGGTTGTAGAGCGCGACCAATTATATAGTTCATCTACATCAAACGTGGGGGGGTGGGAAGAATGGACAACGCTAGGGTATGGCGCATGGGTCGAACGAGAGGTTTTTTCAGAGCGAGCGGGCGGCATATTTGAAATATGAAATTGATCTAGATGTGACTAAGCGACCAACGTAAGAATAAGCGAGAATAGTACCGAGCGAATGTGCCAGGCAATCGCGACGGGGTGGGGTTGGCATTTCACCCTCTCTATCATTCCCCATTTAAGTTTCAATAGTAAGCCCACCGTTGATGAACAAGGGCCGCAAGACAAGGACCGCCGTCCATTGTTAGACTGCGTGGAAATTCCTCAGAACGTCGAGAACACCTAGAAGCTGACAATGGGGGACCTAAAATGGTATCTCTTTGCCAAAAATGGAAACTCATGTTCCATGTGTTTATCAGGAGAAAAAAATTGCACCTCTCACGTCGTGCAACCATCACTACTCTCAGAATGTCTGGCACAGACGACCGCTCTTGTACGGACCTATTTCGCGGATTCATGCACCAGGTTGGCATCGAGCTCGCAGGTGAACCAGAGCATGTGGGCAGCGGCGACATCGAAAATTACTCGCCCAGTGACCGTATTCAACACCTTCAGTTGCAGTCGATTCAATCCCGTTTTGAAGATTATAACGATAGCCCGTGCAACCTTGCCCAGCTAAAGTTCAAATCCTCCAGCGGAGATCCTTCCATTACCAAAACCACGCATACAACTATGGGCGGGATGAACGCACATCTGTCCCCCGGCGATAATGACCTCCTGGCATCCCTCGACCCCATTTCTGTTACCACAAAACAAGTTATTTATCGCTTGCATGGCTATCAAGAACTTCTCTCCACCTTGAACGATATTCAGTGCTCTCTTCCAGAGCTGGCCGAGCGTCGCACAAGCCTATTATCGACCATTAAACTTCAGCTTCACCGACTTGTGTCAGCGGTTCGTGAAGAAAAAACCGTACACGAGCGAATGGGGACGCATTTTCAGGGGGCAAGGCGCATCAATTTCGGTAAGGGTACCCACTACAAACAGTGCGGACCAAAGGCTCATGGTTATTTAGTATCTCCTCAAATCGAAAAACGAATGCCAGCTGTGGCAAAAGCCATTGTCATTTTAGTCTCGATGATTCATTGCATGATGGGCGTTGCCCGCGAACACTGCGGGCTTATTCTCAAATGTTTTCGTGCTATCTTACAGGCGGCTTTCAAAATTCAGGGAAATGAATCGCGTCTCACCGAAACTCTCGTCAATGCCATACCAACAACGCTCCCCACCGCTCTACAGTATCTGGCTCTACAGGATCACCTAGATGTCTATGTGACTTGCCCAAAATGTCACTTCGTTTTCAGGGACCTTGAACCAGGAGCTACAACCCCCCCGACCTGTCATGTATGAGACCTCGATGGCATTGTATGCGGTGCCGAATTGTACTACCAGCGCCACCGGGGTAGCCAGTTCTGGTCTGCTCCCATCCGTCGCTTCAGCCACCAACCCCTCGAGTCCTGGCTTGCTTGGCTCCTTAACTGCCCAGGTATTGAAGACCTCCTCGAAAAAACCCGCCCTTCGCTTCAAGAGCACTGCACTGACATATGGGGCGCGTCCTTCTTATCGAACTTTCCTGCTGATGACCAACCGAACTTCTTTGATGCACCTGCGGACGAGCTTCGCCTTGCCTTTCTCGTATATTTCGACTTCTTCAACCCATATGGAAATCAAATTTCCGGAAAGAAGCGAAGTATTGGCGTAGTTATGATGGCATGCCTCAATTTACCCCCGATGTCCGCTACAATGTCGAGAACATTTATTTTGCGGCAATGATTCCAGGACCCAAGGAGCCGTCACTCGAGGCTATCAACAACTTCCTTGAGCCCATAGCAAATAACTTCGAAGATCACTATACGAACGGGGTGTACGTCAACAGCACATTCAAATATCCGAAAGGGCGCAAAGTTCGTAGCGTCGCACCGATTCAAAGTATGGATATCCTTGCCTCTCGTGCGTTTGGGGGGCTGGGTGGTCCGAGCCACACGAAATTTTGTTCTTTTTGTGATGCAGTTTTGTCACGGATCGACACGTTTGACTTATCGCAGTTTGATGCCCGTTCAATGTCTCAACACTGCATCCATGTTCAAGAGTGGCTAGACGCACAGACTATCAAGGAACGAACAGACATATGGAAGAATACTGGGGCCCGATACTCAGAATGGCTTCGATTCGATTGGTGGAATGTATTCACTGGGACTACGATTGCACCTATGCACTGGGAGAAGAACGTGATTGAGAAACAAGTTCGTAGGAATATGGGGTGCAGTACAACCATACCAACCGGAATTCCTACCTCTTCACTATCTCGTCCTATCACTACCTCGGAGCTCGAATGGGGACAGCTGGCTATGCGTCACCTAAGCGAAGCTGATCTCAATAAATCCGGACTAACCAATGCATTGGTTCGATTTTTCTGCCTTGAATGGAATATTTTTGAGGCTGGGCTGAGCATTCCGCACTTGCTGGACGACTTAAATAACTGGGTAAGTTGGTGATCATGGAATTTGTATTTCGCAGGCTGACTATCAGTGAAGCGGAAGAATGCGCATATACTCACCCCTGACAGTTTGCCGACAGACCCTGACAACAACCATGCAGTCAAAACGGCCAAGGCATATTATTACCTGAACAGAGCCGTGAAGACCAAAAGTACCACGCTCCTAAAAAATAACTCAGACCTTCCCGTGCTCCTTGAGATTTGCAAGAGACGACGGATTCCTTTGGAGGGTAACAAGAAGAAACCTGACCTTGAAAAGAAGCTATTGAAGGCATTTGTGAGTGTTTATAAGTTTTGACATCATATTTGCCTGAGGTTACTAAGCGACCTTCTGGTTTCCCAGAAGGACGTGTTGGACCCTAACGTCAAGGAGAGTGAGACCCAATGTCATGAGGTGGTGGTGCTCGGCAAGGAAGTAGTTGAAGAGATCAAATTGGACATGAGACAGACCCAGATCCCTATGTTCCTGAAGACACCCCCAATTAACTTTGCAACTGTGGACCATGGCAAGATTGGCGCTGAAGAGGACAAGTCGTTGGCAATTGTTTCGCTCCCTATTACACTTATCCGGCTTTGGGGACGCGAAGGGATTGACTCTGCCTACCAGGAACATCTAAACCATTTCCTTCACCTCTCTGTCGCAATCCGAATCCTATCCTACCAAACCATTACTGCTCACGACATCAACCTCTTTGAGTATCATTATACCCAGTATCTTCTGGGCCTCAAGAAACTTTATCCCTTCTGCTCGATTGTGCCGGTTCAGCACTTGGGTATGCATATACCCTATTTCTTGCATACTCTGGGTCCAAGTGGTCGCTATAGCGAAAACATCCCGGAAATGCTTATTGGGATGCTTGAGGATATTTCCACGAATCACAAAATTGGTACGTTATGTTCCTCATCACAAGCGCACTCAAACTAAACTAAGCTATGATATACGTAGGTGAACTCGAGCAGACTTTACACTGTGAAGTAATCATGAGTGCAAATTTGAAATCGTCACTCAGGAACACGCCCCTCCCTGCTGAATTGGCACAATTCAGTGGCGCTATAGAGAAGTTCCTTGGTGATCGCTACCCACCCAATGCACCCGTGTCATCGAATTGGCGAACTTCTCACAGTAACGATCCGATCATTCTTGATCTCGATACATACACGGCATTGACAAATTGGTGCCGGCAAAACCAAAAGCAGAAATTCGGTCGACACCTCTATTTGTGCTCAAAGATCTGGTGCGGTAACCTTGTCTATCAACCTTACCAGAACGCATCAGCAAACGCATTTATTGCTTTCCAGCAACGAGGTTCGCTTGATGTGGTTTGTGGTCGCATCGAGACTATTTTCCAAGAACCAGGAACGACCACTTCAACTCAAGTCGAGTCATGCGTCGTGCTGGTTGTCCGTGCCTTTAAGTCCCTAAGCCCTCAGGATTCACAACTGGACCCATATGTACACCACCCGATTGTTGGGGCATCTCGTTTTGGGTTTGTCTGTCTGTACTACGCGGCCGTCAAGGAAGAGAGGGCTTATATCATTGAACCTACCGATGTCATTTCACATCTGGCAGTAACATCCTACCATGACCCAACCGGCAGGATTTCAGCACCTTCCATTGTTGTCATGGATTTGGATTTCGTAAGTCCAAATTTTGATTCACGTGAAACATCTATTGATTTTGCCTTTGTGCATGAAACAGAAACACCAGACTCCAAATTAATGGTAGAATCGTAGAATCAAGTAGAAAGTATCTGTGGGATGTATCTACATCATAACAAATCACCACTCCTGTACACGTTGAGAAAACATCTGAGTTACGCAAGGAAGACATATACTGCAAAAGAAACAAGAGTGCTGCTAGCAGTCCAGTCAACATGCTCGGTAACTATAACCCCAAATTCTGTATACACAGAGCCAAGGAAAGTAATAAGTTGCTCGAGAACAAACGTCGCGTACTGGAGTATAATGATAGAAGGATGCATGATCCCGTAAGCAACCTCACTGACAACCAGAATGTTTGCCGTTGGCTAACCACCAATCAGTTGCGTCAGTAAACTAATATAATTTATTCTGTTTTCACCTACCAACTGTGCGCCCTTTGGCCCCATAAACTTGTGGAGCATGTGGTTGAAGAAGACGACTGCATACAGTGCAGCACCAAGCATAAACCCACCAATAACTAACCCGATCATGCCCACACTCAAGAGCCGAATACCCTAAATGGATATAAGTACGATGAAAGCAAAAGAGCCCCATAAACTAAACCTACATGACAGATCACATGACCCTTCTCCACAGTGAGACTCTTAGGCTCATCCATGCTGTTGGCTACCGAACGCTCAAGTGTGCGAAGTACACTGCTGAGGTGGGTGATTGGGATCGGCCTTTGAGGATCTTGGTCGAAGTCTGGGGGGTGCGATGACCACGCTGCGATAGTCAAGAGTCCAGTTGGGCTATTCCCGCCAGTAAATAGGTAATTGCCTTGAGCCTCAAGCGCGGTAATCTTGCAGTGGGTGCCTGTTATGAGTGGAATGAGCGAGACGCAATCATGCAATGTGGACCAAACTTACCATATTCCTGCTGACCAGTTTGCGTGGGTTTAGTAAGCTTTTTAAAGTAGACGTATCCAGATAACGAGCGTGTAACGATGAGGCCCGAGTCTGTGAGGGCGAGAGGAGACACCTCTTCGACACTGGACTGTCTCCCTGCTATGCCTATAACTCGCCGTTCATAAGTCGCCAGGCCGGAATCAAAGAGGGGCCACACAATAAGGGTGTGTGCCTGAGTCGTGACCGCAATGTAGTCGGCGCTCGAGGTAGTTGCGCAATGCACACTGAAAAATGAAACCAGCTAATAAATCCAGTGTCCAAGATTTATAAGGCAAGGACTTACACTGCGAACGCATAGTCGGCAATAAGCGGACGAATCGTGAAGTCTTCAGTCAACCACACCCTGGGTCACACGACGTACGCAGCGTTAATCCAGAAGAAGAACAAATCTTGGTGAAGGGTCACTTACGACATTCCTTCGCTACTTCCAATTAGGAGCTGATTTAGGTCACGCCCAATGAACTTCATCGTTGTTATGACGGTCGAATCCCCAAACGGCTCAAGGCTCTTGAGATACGTCCAGTTACGTCCGTCGTGAAGTGCTCCCCCACTAAACTTGTAGGTATGAATGCGAGATCCGATAGCGATAGCAAGAACATTTTGTTGGTAGCTGAACGACACGGCAAGGATCGATGCCCCGTTGCCCAACCCAACCAGAATTTCCTCTAGGCGTAAATTATCCTAATAACGCTGATCAGTGTCATACAAAAATTCGCAAAGAGCAGTGTGTGCTCACATTATTCTGTATCGATCCGCAATACACATCACCGTGATTGTTACCCAAGAAAAACTGAAAGTCCGGTCCCCAAGTGATGCATGTGATCACGTGATTGCCGGTATCGATATCATTCCGCATGAGTTGACTCTTCCCCTGATCCAGCATGATGAACCGATTACGTTGGAGGCCTTCAAAACTCCCCAAGAGGATACGGCCACCCGGAGAAGCAGCGAAGGCTTTCAGAGGTCCGGCGGCAGGGAGGCCAAACTCCCATCGAAGATGGAACTGGGGTTCGGTCATGAATCGGGTGAAAGGTGCAAATGCAGGCGTTAAACGTAGAAGTACAAATCGAAATACAACTGCAGGCGTTTTTGAGGCACGAAAGTCAATAGAGCGACGTCCAACCCTATAAAGTGTCTCTGCGCACAATGAACCCGATGAAACTGCACAGAAGGCGTGCATTATTACACTAAGCGCCCAGACGCCTTCCTAACTTGGCTAGGTCTTTGTTGCGAGAAGTGCACGAACAACGTGTGGGGCCTGATTCCCACCAATAGGAGCATGGGAGCATGTCGGAGCTTCAAGTATGTGCGAAAGGTATAATCCCTACGTAATTGTCCGGTATGGTATGAAAAGGTGGAGTATACGCCATAATAGCGATGCATGGAATAAACTCTAGCCATCTCCACCTAATTATTCAGAAGAGCTCAAGATCACGATTGAAACATCAGGCCCGAGTTAGCATCCACGTGTGTAAGAAGTGATCGTCCACGGGGTGTCCTCCCGGACCGGGCCAAAAGTAGATTAGCTCCGATCGATTCGAGAGGTAGCTCCGTCGATTGCCTCAAGTCCGGTGCGCAAGGCAGATTTGACCGTATTTATGATGAACTATACTATTGGGATACTGAAACCACATATCATACAGCTACGACATCAAGTACAGATAATTATATTTGCTATATGATACCAGCTTGTCTCAACTGCCCTTGCATTAAGCCTGCTCTAAGAGCGCCTTCGCGAGCCCAATAGCACACTCGAGGATACGGTATCCAAAAATATAATTGTGCAGCATGATTGCTGGACGAACCACACAGTGAACGAAGATCATGGCCTATAAAAATTTCATTAGTTCGTTGTAGTGGCGAATGAAGTAATAATCATACTGCACATAGAGCAAACCATATGAGAATAGCCATAAGCCTGGCAAAGTTCTGGACATGATGAGTACTCATGCTCACTGAGAAATATAACTAGGCATCACTTACGATGAGAATAAGCGCACCGATGAGTCCCATAAGTACATCAGGAACTCTACGATTGCAGAAGAAGAAACGGTCTGGCTCATTGTGGGAGGCTACGGGCTGGTAGCGTAGAGGTTCGCTCCGAAACCATACCATAAGACTACCTGCGGATATCTTCAGAAATGTCGTAACACAACTCGGGCATAACTGATACTTACCTGCGTTAGCTGTGCGGTCGTCGGTATAGGGTGGAGGGTTTGACATTGCGTGGCGTGATGATGGACTGAGATTAGCAAGTAAAGTCGGTTAAGGAAGTCGCAAGGCAATAGAAGATGCTTAGGAGACGAGGACGTACGTTGCGCTTTATAAACCACTGAAGTTCTTTGTTTTCACTTGCCCGAAGCTCCTAATGAGGCTGTCTAAAGCCTTGAGTTGGTTCTTTGTCCAAATCAGGTGTTGATATTCCATTCTTGGAAGTGGGGGATAATCTGAATTTATAGTGCGGTTAACCAAACACAGTGATTGATACAACAATATCAATACCTGGATATATAGTGCGCACACTATTGGTGGCAATGGTTAGTGCGTCGTGTATTTCCATAGTGGCGCCAGGAAACACTCAAAGTCGATCTAGATCTCACCTTCTCATCCTGAAACCACAACCAACGTCAGTTACCTCCTGACGTTCCTACTCGGAAGCGAACAATATACTCTTTGAGAGCGAGCGCGATTTGTTGGATGACAGAATCCTGAACATAGTCATTGAGTGCAAGTAGCCTATGACTGGGGCATGATGTTAGTCAGGCAAATGGACGTTTCGAGGGAATACAAGGGCCTGGGATGAACACGAGATACACGAGATAACAAATCCAGACTCATGCATTTGTGGGGTTCTGTCGTTTTCAGTCGATACAAGGCGGGAGAACCGTGATGTACATCTTGGCAAATTAATCACCATGGCTACGTAAGTTACGGAGAAAAAAAATCAAGTTTAA
>WSTI01000150.1:0-12620 GCA_019616915.1 Ceratobasidium sp. 423
GGTATCAACTCCAACTATGGGGATGTTGCTCAGTTCGATACTTCTTCTCTCTCTCTTACCTCAGTCACGAGCATTTGTGATACCTACCAAGGAAATGACGACGGCGATGAGCCTACCAAGTTGACCAGCAACGTCTCTAACGCTTAGTAAGTTGAGCTCTTTTGCGATCGTGGGTGGTTTCTAACTTGTTCTCCCCTTACAGCTGCAAGTTCTAACGTCAATAAGTTGGAGGGAAGGCCTTATAGCTGTACTTCCATACGGTGTATTGCTCAACGTTTCGAATGAAATTTCGCTCTCTGTGTTGTTGTACGATCTTAGCCCTCGTCTGGAACACGGATGTGTTGTTTAAGTGAACAAGTCAACTAAACCTTCGTTATCTGTGTTTCCCCCATAAGTATTGCCGAATCCGGCATGATATGCGGGCGCTTGAGGAGAGAATTAGGGTTCCACGCTACATCAAGTTTAAACCCATGTTCAAGCTTTCTGATGAGCGGTCCTGCTTAGCCTGAAGTGGGTAGCTAGTAGCTATACGGTAGTTAAGAGCGTCAATTGCATAATTGTATTCCTAAATCCTGATAACCACGGAGTGAAAGAGAAGAACGAAATTAATACATGTGGATGTGAATAATGCGTTAAGACGAATGAAAATGGCTACGTTTTACTCTGCCGAGTCAGGGAGTAAATAATCCACCGTAGGAAGAGCATCGAATAGCGCCGCTTCAGCTAACCCATACTTCTTGGTGATCATCTTCTTCAGTTTAGAGGCTTCCCGGACCATCATAATAGATGCGTTGAGTGATTCCGTAAGAGTGCTCTGTATAAGCTTCGTCCCAGAGGGAGTCTCGTCCTCCGGATAAACCACACGTTGGAGGTTAGGCCATAGTCGAAGGAGATTCCTTAAAAACGCGGAGCATATGAATATTGAGTGAAATGACCGAACATAGCGTATAAACTCACTTTGCGAGGGATACCAAGTCTCCGAGTAGCATACAATTATCCTCACTCTCCAGCGTATGTAAGGCCAAACCGGCCGGGACAATTGGTGGTATATCCCATTCTTTCCCAGAGGTTAAATCGAGCTCCAGTAGCAGGTACTGGAGTCTTGGGAGTTGGGCGAACTTGACAAGTTCTTGCGCGCTCGCTGGTTGGGCTGGCATACGCAATTCGACGACTTCGGCTAAAGCATCCTCAATATAGTCGTATACATCCGGATCGTACGGTCCGAACCAAGCGGACTTGAGAGTCACAGTCTCAAGTGGGAGCGTTGATAGTTCTCCAAGCAGGCCAATGTCTCCGAGATTACATGGCTCATCTTCACAGCTGTCGCAGAGACTAAAATTTATGTAGAGGTGTTGGAGATTGGGACTATTCTTGGCAATAGTACAGAGTAAGTTGCGAGCCCAGCTGTCGGGGTCATCCTGATCGTCCTTGTGCTGATCCCGAAATTCAACGTGCAAAGATGTCAGTTGGCGAAGGGCAGCTATCTCCCATAGGTCAACGGTGCCCTCGTGCGAAGCGAGATGGAGGCTAAGGCGTCGAAGGGACGGGAAGGCATTATCTGGTAGGGGAATGTCGTCCGGATCAATACCGATGGCACTGGCGGTGATTTGAAGGTGGACCAGTAGCGGGAGAGAGGCAACAATCGGCAGCACGTCGCGTTGGAGGATCTGTTCATTACAGGCCAACTCACGTAGCTGAGGAAATTGCGATAAGTAATGATGGAATGGGGGTTTAGAAAGCGCGAGAAATGTTTCGAGCGTCCTCTCCGACTGGACCGTTGCGCCTACGTTGGCAGGCTCCGGAAAGATGGATAACACCCGGAGGTCCGAACACTGGGTGGCCAATCCCTGGAGTAAAAGGGACGCAACTACAGGGGTCACCGTTGGTGGGTACTGCCGATTCTTGCCACTAGGCATGAAGCGAATCTCGCGTAGAGAAGAGGAAGCAAGTAATGTCGTCCACATAAGCTGATCGCCGTAGCCACGCGAGCCACGAGAACATCTCATGGTTAATGAGGAGAGATGTGGGAGCAAAGGATTCTGACGCCGCCCAAGGATTTTCCAGTCGGAGAGGTCGTAAGTGATCTTCGAGTCCCCATAAAGGTCGAGGGATTTAACCAAGGGAGCGTAGAGGTCAAATCTGGTAAAGTCAAGCATCGGGGGAAGACGCTAATCGTGGCGTCAGTGCAAATCCAGCACAAGTAAAAAAAAACAACAACTCACAATCATAATGGTATTCACACCAGTTGATTTTATGACTACGTCTGGAAGCAACGCGAAAAGGTGGTGAACCCCCACTATTTCCTTCCATATTACCGGAGTCGCAGCAAGGAACCAACCACGTGAGACAGACGCGACTTTTTTGCGTTCAGATGGCTCCAGGAATGCGCATACGATAGTGAGTAGTTCTGGAACTCGAGCAAACTTCTGACTGGCGATGTGGTGATCTTCGGTCATGATGTTCATGATGAGGTACAAAGCAGTCGCGAGGTCCTGATTTCAAATTCACCCTGATCGGTGGCGCTAGTTGGGATGCAGTACCAAAAGAAATTCGATTCGAATCGCACAAACTACGTATACGAAAACTAACTATCTGAAAATACAACTACTACTAAGAGTCCTGGGCACGAGCCTTGGCTTCCGCCATTTGAAGCAGTTCGTCATAATCGCCACTCTTTTTGCACATTTCGTGGAAAACACCATCGGGTTTCTTCAAGAGGTTGGCTGGGGTATCGAACTCGACCACACGTCCGGCATTAAGGACGAGGATACGATCGTTATCTACAGCAATTGATTTAGGAACAGAGGCTCGGCTTGATGCAAAGAGACCTTACCTATAATGGTGCGGAGACGGTGGGCGATGGTCAACAAGATGCTCTGGTTAAACTCTTCACGGATCGTCGTTTGGATCCTGTTTTAGTGTAATTAGCCACTACACTACACATCCCAATGTTGACTACTTACTTGGCATCCGTTTCAAAGTCAACCGATGCCGTAGATTCGTCCATGATAATAACGCTGGATTTGCGCAGCAGACTGGAGGGTCATGTCAGGGGCGAGTAGGTATATGCGGGGGGGGGGGGACATGAACTCACGCTCTTGCCATGGACAACAGCTGGCGTTGACCTTGGCTAAAGTTATTGCCCCCCTCGCTGACCTTGGTCTCGAGAGTGAAAATTGTGCGTCCAGAGCCGGTTCCTCCCGGGGTGCTGGGTGCTACGGAAGCAGGGGTAGGAACCAACGTTTCCGAATCATCAGTTGATGGCTCTTCTGGGACTGTAACAGCCTTCTGGGAAGCATCGTGGGTCGCGTCCTCGGGCTGGACCACTCCAGTAAGCATTGGGCTTGTTACACCATCTTTGATGGATGCTGCGCGGCTGGTAGCAAGGGAACGTCCGGGGCTATCAGTTGTTCGCAAGTGGACTCGTTGAAGAGCTTCGATACACTCTGCGTCGGTGTATTCGTTAAATGGATCCTATAGCGAAGCAAGTTAGGTGTGTATCGACATGCCCCGTCGTTGTGCCTCACCAAGTTTTCACGAATGGTGCCGTTGAACAGAACCGCGTCCTGAGGAATGAGGGTCAAGCGGGACCTCTGTTTTTCCAAGTTAGTTTCACGCCAGGGAAGTTCTTGTAGCTAGAGCTTACCAAGTCGTCGAGTCCAATTGTGGTGATATCTGTCAAAACGACCAAAGTTAGCAATGGGTGGTTGGCCGGGATAGAAAACCACGCGTACCAATACCATCCAGGATGATTTTCCCGGAAGCGGGGTCAACAAATCTAAAGAGGGCCAAAGCTAACGTGGATTTGCCACTAGAAAGTAATTGCATTAGCATCGATAGTAAACATCGCTCTATTGAACTTACGATCCCGTGCGACCAACAATACCAATCCTTTCAGCGGGCTAAATGGTCCAGGGTGCGTTAACATTATGGTAGAACCCCGAAACATAGTGACAGTTACCTTGGTCTCGAACGAAACTCCTTTCAAGACGGGCTCCAGCTCGGGAGAGTACTTCAATTCCAGATCCTCAATCACCAGCGTACCCTTCGTGGCGGATGGCCAGGCAGCAGGGGGTCGGTTCGACTCAATAATCGCAGGAGGTTCGGATGGAAGGTTTAAGTACTCTTGCACACGCTCGACCGAGTTGACTGTAAATTACAAGTCGGTATCCAGCTTGGCTAACCTAACAGTACAAATCGACTTACGTGATTGTTCAAGTTCAGTCCAGAACCGGAGACCCCAGTACAACTAAGGCATGGCAAATGAGTACTGAATCATGCAAAGGTTACTCGAACAGCTTACCCCTCGGACATAGGCTTGAGCTTGAACAATCACGATGCCCGCCAATCCTGCAGAAGCTCCTCCTACTAACGATCCAGCAGTGGCAATGAGAACCGACAAAGCTCCAAGGGAATCGAAGCGGAACAACAGCCAACGGTTGCACATCCAGTAGTAGTGGGTAGCAGCTTGCGTACGATCAAGACGTTTATACAGGTTATTCAAGAACGACTTTTCTGAGCCAAATGCGCGCACTGATATTCAACCACAAATCAGCTTTGGTGATGGATACCCACCGGAGATGTTGAACGTACCTGTAACAATACCGACAACAAGCTCGCCAAAAGACGAGACAATGGGAGACCGGGTATTCGACTCAATACGGCGGAGATCACGCGACGCGTTGATATAGCCGCGGGCGAACCACAAATGAATATATGCGATCACAACTGCAGGCAGGATGAAGAATGGCACAGCGTAGACGATAGTGCCAACTGCGACTGAAAGCGCAATAAGCTGGCTAATCACTTGCATCATAAAGTCTTGGAGACCTCCATCGATAGTATCGACGTCTTTGCTGGATACAACGAGCAGGTTCAAAACAGATGATGTCAAATTACTATCCACGGGTTGTTGGGTAAAATCACGCACCTGAATCGATTGAGGATACGACCAGAAGGAGTCTTGTCGAAGAAACGGCTTGGAGAACGCATCACAGACCTCAACATCTTTTCGTAGAGTTGTCGAGAAGCCCGCAAGGTGGACATGATGTTGGGGATTTGGCTAATAATGTTGATGAAAGAAATCCATGCCTCTGGCGAGAATCATGAGTTTGGCTTGGTTTAAGGATGGGAAAGGGACTTACGGATTCCGATATAGACTAGGAGGTACGGAACGACATTTTGGCTTGCAGAAGGGAAGTTCCACTCAAGCCATCCACTTGTAATATGAACCGAGGTGTCCCGAGTTGTATAACTCTCGCTCCAATCTATACGTTTTCAGTTACGACACGGAAATTGGGCGGGAATAACGTCACTTACGCTTGATCCAGAACTTTTGTAATAATTTGGCTGGATAAAAACGTCGTCAAAACTGGAGTTCAGCAGTCCGGAAATGAAATCACTCACACAGCTCATCCGACAACAGGAATACAACCAAAAGGCAGAATAACCAGTACGACGCAGCAGACAAGTAGGTCTTGTAAACATCGAGCTTGACAGACCCACTGAATGGTCACATATATTAGCGAGTAGACACCGAGTGAGCCAAGCACACATACCTAGACTTCTTCTCGTCCTCAACCAACTTCCTCGCAGTCTTATTTGGATCCTTGGGGCCGCCGGTTTGGCCTTCACTCCCTTCGATTGTGGCTACTTCTTCAGTCAACTCGATTTCCTTCTGTCCCGCACGGATAGAAGAGAGTGCTCCCGATTCACGAAGTTGCGCAACTGTTCCCTGGGATTCAATTTGGCCTTCGAAAAGCTTGACGACCCACGAGACGGCTGGAAGAACAAGATCGACATGGTGGGTGACCAATACGACGGTACGATGTTTCATAAGTGGTCCCAGGAAGCAGCGTTTAACGATGAGCTCGGCAGTGTGGGAGTCAACAGCTACAGGCCACATAAATCAGTTACTATGAGATTGCTGGAAAGGAACTTGAGAGGGACAAACCGGACAAAACGTCATCTAATAACACGACTTGAGTTCGAGCATATACCGCACGTGCGAGGGCAACACGAGCCTTTTGGCCACCAGAGAGAGACACTCCCTTCTCCCCAATTTCCTACCACCCTTGTGAGTTACTAGGCCACCAAAGACTCGAAATACTTACTGTCTCATCTCCATCCTCCAAAACAGCAAGGTCAGGCAGCAGAGCACAGCAATTCAGGGTAGCCTCATAGCGCCCCTTGTCATACGGAGAGCCGAACAAACTAAAATATCCATCTAGTCAGGGACTGAGCCGGTAGCGTCGGGAATATACACACATATTGTCCTTGATAGATTCTGCGCAGAATTAGGCCAAGAGCTTACTATACGTCAACTAAAATCACTCACTGTGCTCCAACCAGGGCTGCTGTGCGCAATAACTGATCGTTGTCGGAAGCCCAGTCTTTTCATTCAGCCGGGTTGGCTCCTTTGGAAGATAGACTTGACCCTCGACGCAATCCATTTCGCCCAAGAGCGCAGCAAGCACTACACCCATATTTAGCTCCCATCATCCTTCAGAAGTAATAAAAGCACCTACACGAGGACTTTCCACTTCCCGTAGGCCCAGACACAAGCGAGATAACACCCTCAGGGAATACAATGCTAATATCCTTCAGCTCGAATGGTGTTTCGGGTTCCTCCTCAGGTTGGTCATCCTTAGGCGCTCCCTTGGGCTCCTTCCTCAATTTCAACAGAACGAAAATGCGACCAATGAATCCAGTGAGAGCACCCCAAGCAGAACCAATCCTAGCAAAGAATCCCGACTTTTCTTTCTTCTTGTTAGCATCATCGGTCGGCGCGCCAGGCCAGCGGAACGTAGCGCCCGTGCAGCCAATACGTGTATCAACGGGTTCATGTGGGGGTCGTGATTCGCGCCTTAGGGACGATACATACTCCGGCACTTCCTCTTCGGTAAGGTACTTTTCGATACGCTTGAGAGCAACCGTGCACATCACGAACCTAGATATAAATGCGATAAATGTGAGAAACCATAGATTAGGACGTCATGCATACCAGTTAGCGATCATTGGAAGCTACGTAGACATGCTGTCAGCACCGATAACAAGGGTAGACCAGAAGTTGGCGAACACTCACAGCTGTCAAGCTCTGGCTCAGCATACTAAAGACTGTGATGCACGGGAATGCAATAGCCACCGTCAATTCCTTCTTGGCTACGAGAGTAAAGCACGAAAAACTGATTGCCGAAACCAAGATGGGGACAATATCCCACATCACGCCAAGGAAGAAGAATGATACCTTGAGCTTGCGTAACCATTTGAGCTCTTCACTGCGGGCCTCAAGAACACGATTAACCCAACGAGATTCCCAAGCTGAGAACTTGATAAACTTGATGGACTGGATTGCTTCGTTCATGGCGCGCATGCGACGATCGCGCATGGCCGAGACGGAGCGTTGGAACGAAGAGGTGCGGCGTACGATTATCGTGTTAAGAGGGAGAGCGACCAGCATGGCCAGGTATCCAGCGAACGCAGTCCAGCCCATGAGGTTATAGAGCATAGTGCAAGCAATGATAATACTAAGAGGGGCATCATAGATAAACTATTCGCCGGGTATAGGTTCAGTGATTGAATGTAGATAGGATATCATAGAATGACTTACAGGTCCCATGGAGACAAACCTCGATACACGCTCCGCATCAGCCCCGATAAGCGATACAATCTTGCCAACGTCTGCGCTTGACGAATCTTGGGGAGCACCTGGCTGGGCCTCTTGCCCTTTGCCTTTGCCTTTCACGTCCTTGTCCTGGTTCTTCTGGACAGTGCCGGTCACATCCTTGCGCTTCAATGCCTTTTCATAAATGCTCGCTACAAGTTCCCCCTTGACACGAACTGAAGCCCGGCGGGAAAAGTACAAGTGCTGCAAATCGCTCTGTGACTTGATGATCTGGCAGACAAACGCGGCAATGGCAAAGAAGTATGCATCACTACGCTGTAGTTTGCGCGGAGCTTCTGTCACATTGACCGAAACCCCACTCGAACCTCCGGAAGTGCGCATCAAGGCTGGCAGGAATAACGAGTCCAAGGAGACCGCAGCGTAGAAATAAAGGTTGTCAGTGATTGAAGCGGTAGAAAAGCTAGCCGAATTCGCCGAGACTGGGGGGTCGGCATCCATAGCGAGGAGGATTAAATTGAGGAAGAAGGGTGCCGAGAAGTTCATGAGCGTTGAGATCACCTAAGGTCACGAACAGGGGTGAAGACGATAAATGCGTCACAGGCAAAGGTTTTACCGAAGAATGTTAAGTGCCATATGGATCTCCAGAAAGCCATGTGCTCACTTACCGTCAAAGAACCATCGAGGAATAAATCCATGGCATTGGCTACGAGAATCCGGCGCAAGAGCGAGGACCGCCTACGAAACAACTAAGTAAGCCAGAATGGGCGCTGCAAACGAGAAAACTCACTGGACTTGGAGGAATTTACGCATCAGAACTCGAGTACGCATGGACCTGCTCAGTTGCCATAGGTCTTTTTCCTCGAGCGGGCGGGAAGCTCCTAACGAAATGATTGGGCTGACCCAAGTGAATGTCATCCATTGCCAGAGAGTACAGTGGTCCTCGAGTGCTGGAAGCAGGCCCTACGGACTGGCATTAAGTAAATCATTAACATGGAACTGTATACGAATCTTACATCTTCGTCAACTTCGGGCTTTCCTGTTATAGATAGCGGCATGTTGACAATCACCACGAGTCCCACAAACGTCAGAAGTGAATTTAACCCGTGGCCAAGGCGACCCGTGCTAAATCCGATGCTACCAGTGGCTAATGATGAAGCCTCGTATAGAGCGACACACGCAGCAAGGAAATGGCTGAAATATATGGTGAAGAGGTCGTAGTAAGGTGTGCGCGAGGGCCGAATGCTGGGACGAAGAGCAGCGTAGACCCAGGAAACCAGTGCAATAATTGCTGTCACAAGGGCCAATAAGCCAGCGCTGTGCTTTGCCTGATAAGCAACTACTGCAGCCCACCCAGAGGTCTCTAGCAGAGACAATACAGTGAGGGTAATTTGTCGCCAAGTGTCCGGTCGGGTAGGAGCACCATTATTGGAAAGAAGGGATGAGCGCTCAGTCGGAATGTCGAAATCAGGCACTGGTGTCGTCTTGGGTTTAATGTTGGCTGCGGCCTCTTCAGCTTCAACGGCCGCAATATCATCGTTGGCTATTCCAAGTAGATTAGCGCCGTTATCCGAAATGAGCGCTCACAACGCAAAACTCACTTATAAACTGGGTAAAAATTGTAATTTTAGGTGTTTCTACTCCCAAAAGGTGGAGCGTAACAGTCACGAGCACAAGCGCAGGAACGATAGCAGTCAGCGAACTCCCGAGAATACACGTGACCGAGCCCAAGCACGCCTCGACGTCGGGCGGCGGTTTGGGTAACATCGTGGCAGATAGAGGACGCTCGTGAGCGTCTAACCAGTATTTATCCCATGCGTGTGTATCATTCACTTCAAACTAACGCTGACGAATTTGAAGCGGGACCCTGAAGCTCCATGTGCTACTGCCCCGCCACAGCGCCAGATTTGAACAGTTAAATTTACATTCTTCACCCCGATCACCCCGACCTATCTTTAGTCAAGTTTCCTGAAGACCGTTTGGCATCTGGACCTGAAGGACCGCGCAATGCGATTGGATTGGATTGTTTGCGGAGGTAAAAATGCCGCCGAAGCCGCGTGAAGGACGGGAATACGAGATAATCAATGACTCGCCTTGAACGTACCCTATTCGGATGCCACTGATGGTGATCCCGCAGTCGAGCACGACAGACCACACCGCGATCAGTCACATGTAGCAGAAGAATGCTTATTTCTGGGGCTCCGGACTTGTTCCTCGTTCTGGCAGAGGTGCTCACAAACTGTTGCACCCTCAGACCACCTACGCATTGAGATGACGCATTTGTATGCTCGCCCCCTTGCATTCCCCTTGCCTCTCTCCATCGCCACGATTGCTTTCAGTACTCTTGGGTCTTCTTTCGTGCCCAGAACACCCTAGGATTTCCCGTTCAAGGTTTGTAGCCAGCTTGACATGCTTGTATGTGCAGTAATACGGGACCGCACAGTGGGCCAGAGTCATTATCCTACGAGCTTATACGCCCATCTCCACCACTTCATGGATCATTACCAACAGTAGGGCCATATTATTTGGCCACAGGTGGAGAACCATGAGGCTTTTGATTCTCGTTGTCACCGCGGAACCCGATAAAGATTCCCCGCCCTAGTCAAAAATCCGAGTCTTTCCCTTAGCTTCGTGTCTTCGCTTTTGGGACTATTTGGACCCATCTTGTCAGTCCCCGAGCGATCCAGCATCCAGAGTAGAAACACTCAGCAAGAAACACTCGAGCTCAGCAGGAACATTTCATGCGTAAGCTAGTCCCTGTTTTGCTCTCAGATTTCATCTCGCACCTGATGGGATTGAAGCCTGCACACAACCGGTCATTTACTATTTTGTGCGGTGGATTGGAATAAATGGCCATAAGGCCGCTGCTAATTTAACCGCAGTGCTTGACCAGCCCTTCGTGAAGCATCAAATTATTACCAAGTTTATCATTACCGGTGATATACGGTTCACCTTAACATTACATTGTCCCGCGAAACTATACATTACAGTTGAAATCAATCATTAAATATTAATATTCAAACCCTTTAGTAATAGAAGCTATTTCCTCTTGGGTGTTTTCCACCATACGTACAATGCTATAATCCCTAGCCCCACTGCCGCCGTCCCTCCTGATGCCATAAACGCAACTGTGAGGGCTGCCGAAGTTTCAGCAGTTGTTGTAGCGACAGCGCTAGCCGCCATTGCCAAAGTATACCCAATGCTTGGAATAACTTCTCTCAAAAATTCAGTGTTTGCGTTCAATATTAAGTCCTGGACCTCAACCTCGTTCAGATTCTTAGTCAAGTCCTCAATATCCGCCAATATATCCGCCTGTTCCTGCTCTTCAGCCTCCGGAACTTCTTTAAGCCGTCTTTCTAGCTCCCCCAACCTTGCTCGTAGATTATGCTTGGCCTCCCTCAGCTCTTCACGAATTACCATGCCAGCTTCGGTAGACGAAATCTCCACCACATCCTTGGCTACCATTTCTCGCTGGATTTGTAAGACTTCAGGATTATTCTCCAAGAACACATCAAGGAGCGCCTCTTGGACTTGCGAGCTAGTTGCATCCTCATGGATTCGATAGGCAGCTCCGGCTCGTGCCCCCTTCCCGATCGCCGCGCCAAAATACTCGGCTTTCCCCATCAATTCCCGTTCGAATCGAGCGTACTTGTCCTTATGGATTCCGTCCCACATGTTGGTCACAAAGACTAGGTTTTTGAGGGCATGGTCCCCAAGCAACTTTTGAAACACGCGAATGTTCATCTTGGCGGATTTCGTTATCTTGTTATCGGTAATCCTATGGACGTAGAAAGCTCCGTGTATATGTGGCCTGCCTTTGAAAAATCTATGCCTGGAATACTATTGGATCAGTGTCATATTAACTTCATACAACCTGTCGGAATACCCACATTTCGTCCAAACGTGCCATCAGTAGTGCAAGATGTTCTGCTGGTGTTTTTTCCGAATCATCGAAGCCCGGGGTATCGATGAACGTAATTATTCGCCCCCTGTGTTCCACCGAAGCAAGAGTAATGTCAGCCGTACACGACTCGAGACCATCTCCGATCGGTAGCTTGGCTGAATTGTTTGTGAGATGATTAATAATCTGGCAATTATCAACGCGGCCGGTGAGTTCAAGACGGCGTCACATAACATGAAGCGATTTTCGGGACCCACGGTAGATTTTCCAGCCCCTGTTGGGCCAAACACCCTGAACATGTACAGTCACATCTTCAATCGTCGATTTGCTAATACCTATGAACAACTTACAATACATTCAACGGTTTGAGGCTCTCATATACTGGAAATCTTGTGCAAAGCGCATATATACTGGCGTGAGATTTTATGTGATTGAAACCATCAAATCGTTGCTCACAACGTATCGAGGGGTTCATGGCAAGTCATGGAGTCCATGGAGGGTATGGGGCCTTGGTTCTGTGTTGATAATGACATATGTAGAGTTTGGGGCTAGGCGCGGCAATCGAGATTGGGGGTACTGGGTGTATTCAGCGTGGCCGCCCCGTTAATTAAATACCATCTCAAACGCTCGTTCTCCCTTTGAGAGTGACAAATCTGTTCTCACATGCAGTACTATGTAGTTAATTGAAAACCTTGGGATGTCATTAATTCCTTTGTCGGACAATAGCTCATCCAAAGATTGTGAATATACCCTTCACAACAATTGAGTTTTATGGATGTACTGATGTCTACCTAATTTAGTTATACTTCGACATTCTGGATTTCACGTACAACGGGACGACTACTAGGCTTAGATTGGTGTTGCCACTATGGAACCCCGCAAAAGCTTTGCTACTACGCTCAGAGTTTTTAGCCTCGCTTCTGGTTCCGGCTACTCCCCGTCGGGTCTACTACTTTCGACTCGTTATCTTAATCTCCGGAAGGTCAGATGTCTGGCCATACAAACGACTCCGTGTGCACGACCTGGTGCTCATTCCACCCCAAGCACGTTTTGTGTCGTTTGTGAATATCCTTAGGTTTGCGTGCGATGGGTTCGTTC
>WSTI01000153.1:0-12538 GCA_019616915.1 Ceratobasidium sp. 423
CCATCCCCCCAAGTCGCCAACACGGCTGCAGCTACTACTCTCATCAATGGCGCCGCCAACAAGCGCAAGGCGGACAACGATCCCACCGCGAATGGACAGGCCGTCAAGAAGAAGGCCCGCACACGAGTAAGCTACTCGTGCTCAGAATGCCATCGGAGGAAGCAAAAGGTATATAATTTCATTCCGACCGAGTCATACATTGGCTGACGGTTCTGTAGTGTGACCGACAAGTGCCATGCTCACACGTGAGTCCATTTGACTTTGCCTCTGTTCGTTCGTCTGACGCTGGTCGGCTCAGTGTATTGCCCGCCGCGTGCCTGAATTATGCAAGAATTATACCCCCGGCAAGGGAGAGGGCGACCTCAACCTGCGCATTGCTCGCTTAGAGCAAATCATCGAGATGGCATTGCCTCACATCAGTGCTTCTGTCTCGATCAGTTCGTCTGGGGAAATTATTTTTCCCCAACAAGGCCGGCCCAGCTACTCTCGGTCGGCCTCTCCATCGAACGAGACTGACGAGGGTGCCGTTGTGGGGACTCTGGATGCCGCAGGAGGGACTTTTCAATCGGGGAAATGGTATGGCGCCGGCGCTCTTGATAGCGTTAGTGTTGCTCCCATCCTTGAGCAACTCCAGCACAATGGCATTTCAACCGGCCGGCCGGTTACCCTGGACGACATCCAGCAACCGACAGCCGCCGAGAAACTCAAGTCTCTTGTCCGGGACTGCGGTGTTCCCCCTCATAAACTGGCTGAGCTCGTCCAAGACCTGCCGCCCAAATCCGTGGCCGATACACTCGTCGACTTCTATTTCACTCACATAAATTATACCCGATACCCTTTGTACGAACCGGCCTTCCGAGTAAGCTATGATTCGATTTGGACAAATGGTGTACGGGTTTCTCCGGGCGATGCGAGGTTCCTTCCTCTCTTATTCGTGGTTATGGCCACGGCTGTGCGGCTCGCGCCGGAACATATTGCCGGCGACTTGCGAACTCGGCGTATTACTAGCTTAAGGTATTATTGGTCCTGTAAGTCAGCGCGTTCTTGTGGAGTTTCTACCCCTGTTTATTTATACCAAAATACTAGCGCGCCGTACACTAACGCTAGCCTCTGCAATTCAAAATGAGAGTTTAGAATTACTGCTCGCTCGGCTTCTGGTAAGTTCTGATATTCCGAATAATAATCAACCGCTCAATCTTTGCATTTCGTTAGAGCGCCCGCTTCTTGATATTTGATCGTCGGATTACTGAATGCTGGAGCCAGCTCGGTGCCGCGGTTCGAACGGCTCATGCACTTGGGTTGCACCGCGATGGTGCCAAACTGGTTAGTTGACCAATTTTTATCTTGAGGCCCCATCGAGCTTGACACTTTCGAGGGCTTTGGGCTTTAGGGCCTAGATCCTTTTCAGACTGAATATCGACGACGAATTTGGTCAGTTGTTTTCGTAACAGATCGATGAAAATGACCCTGACGAATGTCTCCAATAGGTCCTACCTGTACCACGCGGATCGCACCCATGCATTGCTTCTGGGCCGCCCACACTCCATTCAGGATGACTATACGGATACTTTGCCACCTATGAACATCGAGGATTCGGAGCTTCTCATCGCAACCTCATCGCCGTTGCGACCGCATCCGCTGTCCCAGCCGACGCACATGACCTTCGTGATCTTGAGGCATCAGCTGGCGAAGATTATTGGACATATCGTTCATCACTTCCAGTTTGTCCGTAGCCATTTGAGGTACCAGGAGGTGCTGAACTTGGACAATGAATTGCAGCAATTTGTTGCATCGCTCCCTCCACACTATAGCCTGGATCCCGATACTAGCCTGGATGCCGTTCTGGATTTTCTACCGGTCCATCGATTCTTGATTGTCACCGAGGTTTACTTTGTGCGCATTAGCCTACACCGGCCATATCTGCTCCGTAAGTTGGACTCGGACCGGTTCAACTTTTCTCGAAAAGCATGCTTCGATTCCGCTCGGCGGGATTTCGAGGTTCGCCAGGCTTTCAAGGCAACAACCCACAAGACTATCCTGGACAGTCTAGGGGGCGCTTACCGCGAATTCCAAGCTGCAATGATTTCCGGAATCGCACTCTTGATCGAACCCCAAAGCGAAGAGAGTCCCGCACGGAGGCGGGTGCTCGATACGTTTATCGAGTAAGTTTATTTCCTTGCATTTAATTATTATTTTAATCTCCATGGTGTTTGAAGTCAATACGGGGACAGCCCAGAAATCGACTCTACCACTCGGCGCGAGCTTGCCATCATCGAGCTCCTTCGTAAACGCGCGCTTGAAATCAACGGAGACTCTGCCAACGTGGACGGCGCGGAGGAAAAGCAAGGGAGCCCTACTACCGAAGAGAACGCCAAGTTACTCCTTGATCTCAACCGGAGCGGATCCGCGGTTACGCGAGCCCGCGCGGGTTCTGCTGCTTCCACCCGTCCCATGTCCACCACGCCTAGTCATGTGCTCGGTGCTACTACCCCTTCGAGCACTGCATCCCCGTATATGCACCATGCATCCCCTGCTGTCGGGCCATTCTCTGCCCCTATCCAATCCTCGCAGGTATTCGAGGTTCGGTCGCCCTCCTTCCAACGACCGAAGCATAACCTGGCAACGTTCACCCCTCCCCAATCCCACACCGTTCCTGGCGGATCGCCGTCGGATTCCTCGACCTCAGAAGAAGCAGCCCAAACATTGCTCGATAATTGGCTTAATCAATCAACCGCCGCTGAGGCCGGGTTCGATGGCGTCTCTACGAACGAGGCAGCCTGGGCAGGGGGTTCAGAATATGGCACTATGAACGGGGGTGTTCCCGGTCTGGGAGAGCTCGCTAACCAGGAGTTCGTTGGTTCGTTGATAGGCACTATTGGCGGGCTTGATACTCCCTCGTTGGGTTCAAGCGGGGTTGATAGTTCTGACTGGGTGTACTGGGATGCCTTGGTCAACGAAATCCGAAATAGTAGCTCATCATGATTATGATTCTTTCTTCATTATTTAACCTTAGGTACGCAAATCCGTTCTCAAATGTGCTCCCTCATCGAGCTCCGCTGTTCTATCCTTTCATCCGTTCATGTATTTTTGTATTTTTATATTCAAAACCTACGACGTACCAATAAAACGACATGAAGTCATTCTACCTGTTTTCACTTGTTTGTAGCGTGACACACCCAATGCGGTATATTAATGATTCGTATCGGCGCTTGTACTCGGCCAAGACAGAACCTCGGCTTCTCTGCTTCTGCCTTACACCACGACATGTCCATGAAGTCCATTAACCGATTTCTTTATGGTCCTACACCCGAGGAGAAAGTACGAGCATGGCAACAGAAATTGAGGACTGAGCAGAGGCAACTCGACAAGGAGATTCGGCAGGTAAGGTAGCATTCGATGCTGCGCAGCTATCCACGGAGTTGATCGCCAATACTAGCTCGATACAGCCACGGCAAAAGCACGAACTACGTTGAAGCAACTTGCGACCAAGGGGGACGTCAAGTCGGCCCGGATTTTAGCCAAGGAAGTTGTGAGGAGTAACAAGCAGAAGGACCGTCTACACGTGAGCAAGGCGAGACTTGGATCCATTGGTGTTCAGTTGCAGCATCAGCTGGGTATGTCTCCACTAGTAGAAGTCTGAAACTTGCACTGAAATGGGCCCTAGCCATGGTCAAGGTCACCGGCTCTCTACAAAAATCAACTGAAATAATGAAACTCAGTAACTCTCTCGTCAAGCTACCCCAGGTCAGCGCTGCCATGCGAGAGATGAGTATGGAGATGACCAAAGTACGTTCTTAATACTATCTTGACATCAATTTCTTATAATATGCTAGGCTGGTATTATGGAAGAGATGTTGGACGAAACCCTGGAGGGTTTGGATGAGGACGAGGAGCTGGAAGAGGAGGCAGACGAGGAAGTAGAGAAGGTGTTATTCGAATTGACCGATGGAAAACTCGGCCAGGTTGGGAAAGTGGGCGGAGAGCTTCCGGTACGTGGACTTTTTGGTCCCTTCGTGTTGGCTGTAACTGATATATTCCTTCATTGGATCAGTCTACCGAAGATGCTGAGGAAGAAGACGAACAAGATCGCGAGATGGAGCGTATGCGCCAGCAGTTACAAGCTCATCTCAGCAGTTGAACGGTGCTCTCCGGTATACGAATATCTTTACGCTGTTGCTGTCTTATTTATTATGTTAGATACATGTATACTTGAATTCCTTAGTTCCCACGATGAGTGGTGGCAATGTTGTTTACACTTAAAGCTAAGCGCCAACGCGCAACTTCGAATTCGAGTGGTTGAACACGACTAACTCCATATCAAACTTCGCGTCCGGTTTCTAATACCCCAATATTCTTGCTGGCTCTCAACGTGTTCTTTGGAATTGCGACCATAACGTAGCTAAACCACATTTTACTACTATCCTGTGGCACGAACTATGGATATTGACGAGCTTTTCAAGGTTTGTTTGCACGAACATATTTTACAGTAAACATTGTACTAAGCCACCCCGTCACTCTAGGGATCCAAAGTCGCATTGAGTGGCAACAAGCGAAAAATGGCGGCCAATCCTACTCCAGGTACGCTGTTAACAATGTGCTTCCATGTGCTCTACTCAACAGCCCCACAGAAATGCTAAAAAGGATGAAAATTAACGCTGAGACAACACCGGCTGGTGGTAGCTCTACTGGCTCATCCAAACCTGTTTCGCGACCTGTGACTGTTCGGGACGAAGAGGAAGAGGAGGCTGCCCAGAACTTTGCGCCCGGTGGTGACGCCGACTACTTTGCAGAGGAGGACGACGAAGGGAGATTCTTCGGCGGAGGACTTACGGACGAGCAAAAGAAAATCCTGAATATCTTTGACCGGGCTGGAGGGGAGGGTGCACAAGACGAAGAAGTGTGTGAGCTTCATCGTTCTAGTTTCTGGCTGTGTACTCGCGCCCTTGGAAGCATGTCTAACCTTTATCTGCAATTGCAGGCCTCTGAATTGAATACTGTTGGAGTCCGACGGTTATTGTCAAAACTTGAGAAGGCGGTTGCTAAAAACCAAGATCAACGCTCAAAGTACCCAAACGCACCTGAAAAGTAAGCTCCGGGCATGGATATCTTCGGTCGTGCTCTGACATTATCCAGATTCATAGATTCTGAGGCTGATCTCGATGCGGCTATTAAAGCTTTACTACCTCTGGCACAAGCACCGACTATAGCATATCCCGAGTTGATTAAGTCGGGGGCAACCGCTTTGCTCGTGGGATTGCTTAGCCACGAAAACATGGATATCGTAATTGATGTAGTTGAGGTCATCCACGAGTTCACGGATGAGGACGTTGGTGGCGAGGACGAAGATGAAGGGGAAGACGAAGAGGGCCAAGTCACTCGAAAGAGCGAGGAAGCTCTGAAAGATTTAATTGATTCGCTGGTATGTGTTTATGCGTGTTCGGTATGCGTGTTACTCATACACATTATAGGTTACCAGCCAGACTCTGGAGCTCTTGGTTCAAAATCTTTCCAGAATGGACGAAAGAGAGGAGACCGACCGGCAGGGCGTTTTTCATACATTAGGTTTGTGGCATCGAACGTATTTCTACTGCATTTCTGATTGCTTTGGGTTCAGGTATATTCGAAAATGTGCTTGCATCACGACCTACGTTGGCTGAAACCTTGGTTTCCACCACGACAATTATCCAGTGGCTCCTCAATCGTATAGTCCAAAAAGAACACGATGATAACCGTGGCTACGCTGCAGAGGTCCTATCAATCCTGGTTCAAACATCGCGAAGTAACCGTCTGGTCCTGGCAAAAGCAGACGGAGTCGACACAATTCTACGCGCGCTTAGCGTATTCAAGAGGAGGGACCCGGCGGGCGCCGACGAAACCGAGTTTATGGAGAATACTTTTGATGCATTGTGCTCATCGTTAGCTGAACCAGAAATCCGGGAACTATTCCAAGAGGCTGAAGGGGTTGATCTTATGGTACTGATTATGAAGTATGGCACATTTACTGATTCCCATGCATTGTTGGTTGAGCTTACGGCAGGGAGAACCTTGCATCGAAATCCCGCGCCATCAAGGTCTTGGACTATGCGTTGTCCGGTCCGCTCGGCGCTGCGAATTGCGGTATATTCGTAGAGGCGATGGGATTGAAGCCCCTTTTTTCTGCTTTCATGGGAAAGGTGTGTTAAAGTTTGGCCCACTTGAACGGATCCACTCAAGTTTGCGATCGCGCAGAACTCAAAAAAGAGCAAGTCTGGTACCGCTATGCCTGCCTCGGAAGATATTGGGCACATTCTCGGCGTTATTTCTAGCCTTTTCGCCAACCTGGACTCCGACTCACCTCCACGGATACGAGTACTGGCGAAATTCGTGGAGGCAGAATATGAAAAGATCGATCGACTGGTTGAGCTTCGAGAGCAAGCGGAAAGCCGGCTTAAGATCACCAACCGGGAGATCAACACCGAAAAGAAGGTTAGTCCTAGTCGTTTGGCAGTCCCGACCCAAACTGACTTTTGGCACAGGAGTTATTGGCAGAAGGAGAGGACGTGAGCGAAATGGAAGATATATTTCTTCTGAGACGATTAGATGGCGGTCTTTTTACTTTGCGAGTTATCGACCTTTTGTTGGCTTGGGTTGTCATGGAAGATGATGGTGTATGTACAACTTCCCGACGTCCAAGACTTATGCTAACTGAGGGTAGATCAAACAACATGTCGAGATGTTGTTTGGTCGTCGAGGCAAAACCTTGAAGGATATCGAAAAAGTGCTCAAAGGCTACCTTGAGAACATTGGCGAAGCAGACCCAGAGGACGGATCTCCTGAGGCGATAGCCTCTGTAGCCCAACAAAACATCTTGACTGGGTTAATTGGGTTCATCGAGGGTTGTTGACGCAGGATCGATATCTAATAATTATATTCTAATGTACAAGTATAATGAGTTCATGCGCTCAACGATGCCGAAGCCAAAATCATATCCAGTGCACCCCCCAATAGATGAAGTTCCCGCTGGAACTTGAGCTCTTGCTCAAGCTTTCGCCTCAGACGTACAAAGAGTGTGTCGATCAGTGGTGAACGACCAAGAATGCTAGTATACATATCTAGGCCAAGCTCTCTCAGTGGGCTAGACACCCTGAAGATACGGGGGTTACTCACCGATGACGACTCCCGCAACGTCACAGCACATGTTACCAAATCGAGGGTCAGAGATGTGTTTAGTTAGGAGTCTCAGCACCGGCTCCAGTGACACATCATCTCGCCCTCCCAACGCAGTTCGTAGTCCATCTCGGTGCATTAGTTCGGATATGAGGGAGAAGGCAGTGGTTGGGAGAACATTCTGTACAGGTCTCGTTGAACAGTGTCACAAAACCCATTTCCTGCTCACCTTCCGAAGAACAGCATCTAGTGCAGCCGCGTACTTGAAATTCTTGAGCAACCTGTCGTACTCTCGCAATCGCTTTTGCCGTCGTTTTTCGACGCGGAATTCGTCCAATATTCCTATTGCCGATGCTTGTTTTCCTTTTCCAGTTTTCGGGCGGGAGTTGGAGCCCTTGGCACCCAAAGCAAATGACCCCCCTCCCATGAAGAAATCATAGATGCCGCTCTCAGTTGTTCGTGCTGCGTTTGCCGCAGCCTCGGATGGTTTGGGTTGCCTTCGACGAACAGATAACGACCCATTGACCATACCGGCGGCGATATGAGTGTCATCGGGCTGAATGGAATAAATTATTGGATATATGCTCCACAAATCAAAGTAACAAACTTACCGAGACGGCTAGCGAGAGCACCGGCGCAGGATAACGCATTGTATGCACCACTCGGTAGGTCACTACATCGTAAACCTTGACTAGCTGATCAAGTCCACCAGTTAGCAACATGGACGCAGTTCCGTCGAACGCCAAAGAGGTTATGTTCTTCTGGTGGTTGGAGAGTGCTCGTACACATCGACCACCCGCAACAAGGTCCCATGCGCGAAGTATATTCCCAGTTGCTGCAACTGCTAGACTTCCAGAAGGGAACATTAGGACGTCCTCGACTGGGCCTACTCGCGCCAAGTCCGCCCCCATAGTCATAGTACATGTGCCTGTACGAGTGTCGAAGAGCCGGACAGTTGCATCATAGGAGCCCGTCAGAATAAGTGCTGGGTTGGAAGGCGAAACCTGTCCCGCACGAACATAGTCGGTGTGGGAAGCGAATGTATGGATCGCAGTTTCGGAGGGGATATCCCAGAGCTTTACGGTTGTATCGTCAGAGCAAGATACAAGCTGGGTCGAGTCCTGTGGGGAAAACTTGGTCACATGTACAGGTCTGAATTGAATTGAAGTCAGGTTTGGTGAACAAGCAGCCGTAGCGATGCTCACTGTTTATGCTCATTTAGTGTCCTCAGGATTGCCCGGCTATTGATGTCAAAGATCTATAGGTGCTTGGTAAAGCATTTGAACGAAGTACACATGCTCAACGCTACACACCTGAATTAGACCAGAATCGTCACCCGCGACTATGAGTTTCCCATCTTTTCGAATATTCGCACTCCTGGCAGTGTCCTTAAACCTTGAGATATTTTTTGTGACTTTCTGGGTTTTAGGAGCAAGTATCTGAACATGTGTCCCCGAAGTAACGGCACATCGGTGGGGAGCAGTGGGTGCGAAATGGATGGACGTGACCGGGGCATTGTCTTTGATTACCGTTGGATATTTAAATCGACGCCAGTACCTAGATTCAGGAGTGCGCTGCTTGGATGGTCGCGCACTCTGTCGTATCGTTACTGGTGCATAATCAGCCATGCTGCCAGTGTTCAGTAACAAGATAGCAATAAGCAGTTCAAAAAGAGTTTCAATTTCTAAGCGCCGTAAATCCAAAATCAAATGTGCCGGATACAAAAATTGCACCGGAGCGCTGGGCGCCAGAGACCACTCCTCGAGCAATTTTAAATTTGATTTCATCTGATAGGCCACTTAGCTCTCCACATTCTTGAAATCTTTCCTCCGTTACCCTTGACCACCCACTAAACCGCCATGTTGCTCTACAGTGATATCTTGACCGGCGATGAAGTCTTCTCAGATGCTTTCCCTATGTAAGAACATCCGCCACCGATTTCCTGAAAGCACACTGACATGGTGTAATATAGTAAACTGGTCGATGATATCGTGTACGAAGTTAACTGCCAAATGATCACTGTCAAGGCAGGGGCTGATGTCGATATCGGTAAGAAGTTACTGACGCATATTGAGCACACAAGTTTACTCTTGTCCCGACTCCGCCCAGGTGCCAACCCATCGGCTGAAGAGCAGGAAGAAACACTGGAGGAGGGTGCCCAGCAGGTCAACAATGTCGTCCATTCCTTCCGACTCCAGTCAACCACCTTTGATAAGAAGTCATATCTGACATATCTCAAGGTTAATAGTGATTTTACGTCCAACCTCCAGTCATGCTGACACAGATATTCTCTAGGGTTACATGAAGGCTGTGAAGGCGGAGCTCGCTAAGACTAACCCGGAGCGTGTGGAGGCATTCGAAAAGGGTGCTGCAGCCTACGCCAAAAAGATTGTTGCAAACTTCAAGGATTTTGAATTCGTGAGTGGCTCCAACCCTTCCCGCATACAACCAGTCTGATCCTTTTGTTGAAGTATACCGGCGAGAGCATGAACCCCGATGGTATGGTCGCGCTTTTGAACTACCGGGAAGACGGGGTTACTCGTAAGTTGATTCTAATAAACACAATCATTGTCTACTAAATCGTCTTTCTCTTAGCCTATTTCACTGTCTGGAAGGATGGCTTGAAGGAGACGAAGCTTTGAGTATGGCTTGTCGCCTTTTCCTTTTTCGCTGTTGTGATTGGTTTTGGAAAGATTTGCCCCGTTGAAGGGATTAAGTCGTGCATAGATCAGTTGAATGGGTATCCTTTTGAAATGGAAAAAAATTGTACTTCAATGCTTGAAATAGGATACAGTCCATTATTACATTTAAAAGGCCTTGACATTATGGCGGGACTCTGATCTTGCTCAAAGAGGTGGCGGATACTCGGGTAGTGACCTGAAGCCTGCATTAAGGGCATCTCGGACTCGGTTCTTGCTGTAAATAGCATTAGAAACCCGATTTAGCATACACGAGTTCCTTACCTCGCAGGATCGGTGGAGTGCCTGTAACCAGATTGAACCTCCCTCAATTGAAACTCTGAAGCGTGGCACGTGTCTAAGATTATTTGGAAAGGATGAGAGAAATGACAATAAGAGGTAATTAATCGACTTGCCAACATGGTCCCCGGCCTCTTTGATCATCTGTATACCAAGCATCAGACAAACCAGGATCTGTTGAGGCAATGTGTTACTAACCGCTTGACATTGCTGTACCTCTCCTGGGGTCCATCCATTGAATCGAGCACCTTCGAGGGCACCATTAAGGTCCCTCTTTCGTACTTCCCATGCGCTCCGTAGATCGGCAATGCGTAACATGACTTGTTTCCATGCAGCCGTATCCCATTGTTCGAGCTCGGTCTTGAACTTTTGGACGAATGCTCTCGGGTGATCTCCATGCTGCGTCTGCGGTTGCGATCCTGCGGTCGAGTACTGGGGCTGAGACTGGGGTTGTGACTGAGGACTAGCAAACGAAGAATTGGAAAGACTCGAGTAGGGGTCGAGATCTGCTACAGCGTTGTAGTCGTTGGGTGGTTGGGTTTGATAAGGGAAGCCAGTGGGAGCCGAACCAACCGATGACATAGAATACTGGGGCTGATACTGCATGGGCGAGAACTGGGACTGTTGACTAGGGTATTGCTGAGCCCTATTTCGGAGTATTGCTTGGGATGAGGCGTTTGTGGCTTGCTAGACATAACTCACGGCGAATATGGCGTTGATTGCGGCATCCCTTGTCCCATCCCATACCCAAAACTTGGCTGCGACTGCATGTAGCTTGGCTGTGGTTGTGGTTGCTGCTGCATAAAGCCTCCTGAATTATACCCGAGGTTGGGTTGGCTGTATTGCGGTTGCTGCGGCTGCCACTGGGACGGGCCACCCATGCCCGGAGCAGGACTGCCGATATTATTTATGTCGGGGTATCGAGTCGAAGCATCGTCTTGGTTTGCATTAACAAACGGATTGTTCGTGTGCTGGGCGTACATGTAGGATATATAGTTATGTGATAAGTCTTAGAGCAAGTCTGGGTGTGGTGAGGTAGGAACTGGGGTTAAGCGCCGCTCACACCTCACTGGTTACCCACGCTTATGGCATATAGACCCTGGCTCGACCTCCACGTCTACTGTCACTCTCCACTATGGTCCGCTCTACACATATTGCACGCGCTTCAGACGCGCTTCCGCTTGCAGCTAGCGTTGACGATGAAGAGGTAAGCGTGACGTATTAGCAACTACGACACGGCACCGAATACCACGTCTAGACAGAGCAAGCGCTCCAGGAGTACAAACAGCAAGCCAAGCTCGTATGCCGAAGGATAACGCCCCAATCAGAGCCTAAATGCAGCATTGAGAGTGGCCCGTATACACTTCAGTACGTATACACTATTTCTACCGCATCTGTGGGTTAACCGTCCCCAGTTATCTCATTGCAGGAAACGTAACCTACCTTGTCATTTGTGACGCATCATATCCACGCAAACTCGCGTTCTCGTATTTGGACGAGCTCACCAAGGAATTTGAAAGGGTTTATGGGGACAAGGTGGAGGGTGTACGAAAGCCGTATGCTTTTGTCGGCTTTGGTGAGTCGTAGCCCATATCCCGACCACAGGCTCATTGACTATCGACCATAGACACTTTCATGTCGAAAACGGCCCGGCTATACCGAGACACCCGCTCAGCAACAGCTTCTTCGGAAAACAACCTCGAAAAGTTGAATGGCGAGCTGCAGGACGTGACACGAATCATGACCAAAAATATGGAGGAGCTACTGTGGCGTGGTGACAGCCTAGATAGTATGTTCTTAATATGTTCTCCCAGCGTAGTTATTCACCCCTCATTACTCATAGGAATGTCGCATCTCTCAACCTCCTTGAGATCGGAATCTGCAAAGTATAGGAAAGCGGCGCGAAACATCAATACTCAGGGTGCGTTCATCCGCTTTTAGCATTAAATAACTTGACTGACAATGGAATAGCGCTCATTCGCAAGTGGGCACCCGTCGGTGCTGTAGGTCTCTTCATCCTAGTCTTTATCTATGCTAGATTCTTTTGATTTGTTATAACTCACCGCCGTAATGGAACGTTTGTACCATAAATGGGTCACCAGGCAGAGATCATGTGAGAACGAGTAAGGTCACCCCGATCATATCTTAATTGGACCAAGCTGTTGAGCGACCAATAAGAACCACCCATAAGATCTCGAGCAACGCCTGAGCCGAAGGCACGGATAACTACACATATGCGGCTATTCCCCCCGTCGAATGCCCTGAACGTGACCCAGGTTTTCGAAGTGGCTGGCTCCAACTACCAACATAATGTTCGCATCGACTCCCATTACACTCACCGGGTGCCTGACCACCATTCACCGACCCGAAAATCTGGCTGGAACTTTCTCTCCGAGGATCGAATTATAGCATGT
>WSTI01000155.1:0-12433 GCA_019616915.1 Ceratobasidium sp. 423
CCGCCCGAGTCGAACCTTAAATGCGACTCTGAATCCCAAAAAGGAATTCAACGGGCTTGGACCCTCGCCTCTGCATATATCATCACAAAAGATCTACCGGGCGGAGTGAACGATGTGGTATCGTTGCTAGGCATACAGGTCGAATGTGCCGAGTGCGGGCGTAGCTTGCAGGAGCGTATATCGAGGTTGGTCCATGATTGGAGCATGGTTGGGTATACCATATAGGGTACGTGCGGAAACTCCGGTCAGTGTGGGTTATATATTGGTCATAATGTGGCTATACCTTTATTTCTCTCGGTTGTATCTCAATTATATCCTCCATTCGTGCACATGTAGCAATATCAATCGATAAGTTTCATAATTGCAGCTTTTCCGCAATAGTTCTGCTGTGGTGCATGAATCCAGGGATCCTTCTATCTCCATGCGTCCCTCTGATCAGCCAGCTGTGCTAGCAAAATATTATCATTCTCGGGAACAGCCAAACATTCTTTCAAGCAAAATGTGTGACCTATTCCCTCGATGGTTGCCAATCATAACTAAGGGTGGCATTCCGATTTAGATTCATTATCGAGATCGGTGATATATTCTGGGGCCATGCGTCCTTCCGCCAGCTCTGCCATGTCTCTTATACCGGATCCGGATTTGCGTCAGCTTGTGAATTCAGGTGTAAGCGTCGGAGCGTATACGCACCCCTCTACGGATCTAGCCACGGGATGAACACGACTAAAACCTCTCTTGCAAAACTACAGCCCATATATTTTGTCCGATAGGGCAGCCGATACAGAACACCATCCTTGATGTATGCGATTAAAATATTTTAATTATTGATGTTATTTCTGAGCCTGATTCCGGGTGAATCATCGAGTTCGCCAGTATTCATTGGCATTCACTCGCATTCATGCGGATTTTAGACGTTGTGAATTCGAACGATTTTATTCTGATACATTCGGAATCACTCGGAATCACTGAAAAGTCAAAAACCAACCTGTTTTTGTCCGATACTGCAGCTGATAGTTCAGAGCGCACGTGAGAATCAACACTAGTATGGCACTAGCCAGAGGGCATCCACCCCGTAAAAGAGGCGAGAAGGGAGACTTAGCCTCCGACGCTCTCAGCCGTGAGATCTGGATGAGTGATGTAAATAGCGCACGTATTCGAACGATATGATACGACTAAGAACTACATGAGACCGATGTACGTCAGGAACCAGCAGGGGTGGGGGATCCGGCGCAGAGCGCGCGGATGGACGCTGGGGAACCGAGACGCGAGCATGACTCGCGGGTCGGGTGGCGGGTAGGGAAAAAATGCGTGAGTGTGCTGCTTCCTGAAGAGGAAAGGCAGCCAAAATATGCTGAAATGAGTGAGGCCGAAGAGGCCCAGGGATGGTGGGTGGGACAAGATAAAATATAGGCGTGCATAGGTATAGCACGCTATAGTGGAGGTCGGCTGTCAACATCCGACCCCACGTGATATATAAGGAAAGCCGTCAGGCTGGCCGCTCCTTCTCCGGCTAAGTCCGAGCTCGTGAACCTCGGCAGGCTCCGTACCACAGCCCCACAGTTTGACTACTGTGAGCGCAAGTCTGAATGTATAGTATAAATGTTCCTCACGTTCGTGGTGCGTGGATGGAATTATTGGATCGGTCACACCAGTATGTCAACAAGACATCAAGTGCGTTGCATTGATATATCGCAAAAAGGACTAATCACGCGCATATAGTTGATTTTAACTTACTCCAAATACGTAGGATGTGTCTTCTTAGTCGGTGGGGCATACACAAAGAAGATAAATTATGGACTGTTATATCTAGTATAGGTGCTAGGGGAGGGGCAAAATATATGATTTCAAACAAAAGGTAGGAAAATCGGGCCTAGGGCATTGGCGTAAACATACATAAGTGGGTTGAATAGAATACTACTTTCTCTTCGAGGACCCCGGATAAATAGCGGTAGTTTAGGGGAAATCACACACCTTTCCTGCATAATAAGTTGCCGTTACCTTCGCCGAGAATTAGGTAATGGTATGCTAATGACACGCTTCATCAGGAAAGTAAGTCACAGCAGCGGCCACCTATCAGCCTGGGGGATTACCATAACCCCCAAACTGTTTGGTGTGGTTCAGATATAACATATCATATAAGTCCGCACGATGTAAGGGGGTTGGATCACCAAATTGAGTACGGGCTTGGGGATTTCCAAGAATGCACGTAGAGTCGACTCCCAAACCAACCTGAGCCACCAGGGACCTTCATCGTTTTTCGAAAACCTGCGGGGACTTACCGGCCGAAAAGGAAATAGACAGAACGCAGCTTCCTGAAATGGGAGTTGAGCTTAAGCTTAAGTGATCTGGATACAATTCATTCGCGAGGATATTTGAGGCCGATCGAACACGCGCTTCACACGTGCGCCGCTTAAGCTTATAAACCGAGAGGATTTCGAACTCAAAAGCAGTCGAGCGTTCCACGAATGACTATTCGTTACAATCAGCCTAAGGCAGTTGGTTCCGCTTTCTGAGAAGAATGAATTATTCTCGATTAATTCGGTACCGTTCCGGTACAGGTTTGTCGGTCTTTGACAACAGGGAGTCGCTAGTGGCAGTGCCGCTCAAGATAAAAGATCCTGTAATTGCCGGGTCACTCTTACCAGCGCTTACATGTAGTCTAAAGCTGTGCAACTATTGCTAAATTGAGTATTAGTATCGCGCCAATACGACGCCTAGTCGGGAACCAAGTCTTGTACCGACCTACTAGACAACTTATAATGAACAATGTCATTTTTGTCGACAGCTAAGACCAAATAAGTCCGGTCCATATTTTATTGATTCACTTGATACTGCGAGTGGAGTAATGTGTGAATAAGAGTGAAATCCGCTCACAGTACCGGGCGTAAAATTGACATATTCAACGTAGTTGAATAGGCTATGGTTTAGGACAGACCTCGTCTTTCTAGATCTGTGATTCCTTCGAAATGATACAACGAGCCGGCCTGTCTATGTCCTTTTACGTCAATATTCCTAACCACATTTCAATCAAGCGCGTGCCCACTCCAAATCCTGGGGAAGCAGGTATGCGCATGTGAGGGTCGCATGTTTGATTATGAGGCGTCAGTGTGGCTTAGGACTCGTACAGCGTTCTACAATACACTTAGCAATTTACCACCCCATCCTCAACGGTCTCTTACCCACCCGTAAGTTACGAAGAAAAACTAACTTGAACGCAAGCCGACTTAAGCTGATAAAAAGAAAGAATTACGTTGTCACCCTACACTCGAACGCGAATCACGTTGGCGCTAAAAATGAATAACCAGCCTGCTCAGTGAGTGAACCTTGCGTTTACATCGTTGCGAGCGTAGGCTCACCCCGTTCAACCCCATCCTATGTATCCCCCCAATAGTAATCCGCCGAACGCCGCAGACGAAGCTGAGCCCGTGGATCCAATAGAGCACGAGAACGGTCCTGCCCACCCCATTGAACCACCGGCGGTACATAATCCAGCCCATGCCGTCAACAACCCAGGAGCACAAGCCCAGCAGAACGTCTTACCCGATGTTCCGGTATGTGTGAAGAATAGCGCCGAGCGTGGAAAACTCGCTCAATCAAACATGCAGGGCCAAAATCCGTCGCCACTCAAGCGCTCTCTCTACGGCATCCCGCTCGGTGGAAACTAAGAGGGAAGAAGGTCCAAGGTTGATCCCATCCTTCGACGGGAAAGCACCCCCCGCCCTCCTATTCCCCTATGCGAGCGGCATTATTTATGCGAAGGACATGGAACATTTGTACATGTCCCCCCTCACATTCTTTGACAGAGCGCGAGCCATGCGTACCCTTATGGCTAGCCCCTTCCCCTTTATGCTGTACCCACTATGCTTGTACCCACTCGTTTGCCGCATTCCCGCTCCCCATACCATTCTTGGCTTTGTGTAATTTGATCCTTCCTTGGACTATCTAACGGATTTAGATATGCCACTTGTTGGTAGCCTTCCCTGCCGAGTAAGAATACGCTGACCGTCTAACTACTTGAGCAACTTTTGCCGGGGTACCGTGACGCCCCGTGACACTTGCGTCGTACTATGAATGCATGTTACGTTGGCCTCGCACAACAGAAGGCGCACAAGCGTGCACCAGTCTCATGGGCGTTCCCATCTCAGGTCCATCGGCAGTATCCGGTAATCCTCCAACAGCCGAGGCTGCATATTCCGGACACGGCCCGGCCCAAAGCCGAACACCGGATGAGAAACCGGTGATGTCAACACAGCCACGGGTAACAGGAAATGCCGGCGAGGTGTCCGATCGTGCCACGTGTAGCCAAACTGCTGAGAGAAGCAGAAGAGAGGAAAAGCAGACAAACAACCGTTTTCCAACTGGGCTCCGATCCAAACATAATCCATTAAACGAAATCACACATCCACGTTTTGACAGATAATCTCTAGAGCCCGCAGCACATCGTAGCCATCCGGAGGAGGGACGCGATTAGAGAAGAATATATCTCAGTAAAGGTGCCACCGTAGGTTTCAAAGGTTGAATCGGAATACTCGGCGCCTATCCCACCTCCACTGATCGTAGGGTGGTTCAACTGAGCGGAATGGCTTCAAGCGACTATATGTCCATTCTTTGGCCCCGAGAACTGACGAAGATACCCGTCGAAAGTGTATCCATAAGAAATGTGCGCTAGCTGGAGGAGAAGGGTTAATTGATAGACAATATCGTCTTCCCAGTAACTTTAATATGGCAAATGCCTATTCTGGCCTATCGAATCGTGGGCTGGGGCCATTATGGCTTGTGATGGGTTCTGGTAGGCTCCGATGTTAAAGAGTTAACAGTGGTCCAAGCTACAAGGTCCAAGGGCGCTCGCTGGCGGGGGTCTAGGATCCAGAAACGTAGATAGGCTAGTCGTGAACACAGCGCACTTTTTTTTTGACTGTGTTGTGTCCACCATCGAACGCAGCGCTCCGTCATTCGTTAGCGTTGTGGTAGAGGGAGAGTAAGAGGGATCATTGGGTATTGGTACTATCTCCATGTAACGGTTGCGGCGTGATAGAGGGATTGAGGGATCAAAGCGGGGCCAGTGTAAGAATCTCGATGCCGAATCCTTGGGCCGATGTGTAAAAGTCGTCGGGACTCATAACAGGGGGTCCCGCATGACGGCGGTCGGGCACACGTGAGTAAAAAGAACTATAATCCTCGTGTATTTGGGGAGCACTGGCTACGATGAACTGAAAAAAAAACCCCCAAACAGAAGGCATGGTATTGACAAAAGCTATAGATCGACTGGTATGTAAAACCTATGGGAACCCCAAATCTACCACTTAACGGGAAGAACCTAGACGGTTCCACCCATTCTCATCATGCTCATCGCGGCGTGGCTCATCTGCGAATGGTATCTCGAGGTTGAGTGTCTGTGGAATGTGATAAGCCCGGGCGAATTACGTTGCCGAGCTGTCCAAACGTGGAATGTGAAACTGTAATTAAATTGTACCTCGACATGTACGCCTCGCTCTTTGCGCGTTCTTTGCGCTGCGCTTCGTCGAATTAGCTTCGTTCGGCTCCACTGCCTCTAATGGTGCCTTGCCAGAACAACTAACCCGAATTGAGTGAGGCAAACAGGATCAACTGGCTTACGGTCCAAACTTTCAACCGAGCAAGATCTCCAGCGATTATTATTAAGACTCACCCTCTGATACTGGGTACGCGATCAATTCGTGGAGGGTAGGGTGGGGGGAAGTTCCATCCGAAACATTAGTGGTGAACAAAGAGTGAGCAACCATAAGCGCCGAGGAAATCTTCTGTTAAAATGAGTTGAAGCGCGGCTGGGTGACAGGGTCCCGATTCAAGAGTGACCATTTTGTTTGTGACCACCATATTCTGAGCCAAACCTCCTGAACTTATAGCTTACACGGGATCACCGACATACTTGAACGAGATCAAGACCAATCCAGGTGATAGCCGACACTTCACAGGAGCCAGAGTGAAGTAAAAGGTGCATTTGATTCTTCACTCTGGTCCCTCAGCCTTCGTCTGTGTCGGTTCTGGAGTTCCAGCATGATACGCTCCCGAGTGTTTCTTTGCTCTAGGGCAATTAGCATTAACATTAGCGTTGGTGTTGGCATGATTAGCCTCGGCAAGAGCAGTCGAGTTCCAAACTGTCGTAGCAGCACTAACCGCGCTCGTCCAATGGCTAGCTCCGGTACGACACGGTGCTGGGCCTGCCGGTGAAACACCGATCTCTGGTGGTCCCGCGTTCCCCTGAATAATGGTTCATTCGCATGTCTGGCTCAGTCGATTCTCCGAATCGGATCGAGAGCATTGTGTCGTCGAACCTCCGCCCATTCTTGGATTTTAGCATCATTCGTGGTTATCCAGATCTCCGCCGTTCCAAGATCGCCATCATTGTCCAGATCATGCCTGAGCCTCGCATCAACTCCCCTCATCCCCTTCCAAATCAAGTATCTTTTGGCATGTAACTGTAGTAGTTCAAGTTTGTGAGTAACGAACAGGTGGTCCGAATCGAAACCTACGAATTTGGCACCAAAACTTAGCACGAGATCTACTAGCGACGCATGCTGTTTTTATGTAAACAATATTGTAAATAATTTGCATTTTCTAATTTTTTCTAATTTCGAAGGCAAGTTTACGAGCAAGTCATCACATCGCTCGGTGATCAGGGCGGGACTTGGAGTCCCACCTCATAACTACAGTTTGACTCGTGCACTACACCTTTCCAAGGTACACCAGGCTCCCGAGTACTCCGATGAGGAGTTGGATTACATCTATTATACGGTATATGATACCAACGGGCAAGCCCAAAGTGGTAGCCACTGTGGGGTCTCGCAACGGTGAGGCTACACACGGACGATCTATACAAGAAGATAGAGCGATAGAAGGCGACCAGGGCGTCTCGGTTGGAGTCTCCAGGGCTGCAGCCGAGGGTCCAAACCAAGTCATCTCTTACTCAGAAAGTTGGGGGGGAGGGTAGTTGCATCGGAGATGGCCCAGGTGGGCAGCGGTGATTTTTATTGCCAGCCGTATAGGGGCAACCACGCCTCAGCCACGTGAACGTGGTTAAACACGCGTGAGATGGCCGTGATAGGGGCTGTAGTCAATTTTGTTCGATCGACGTATTTGAACACAGGGCAGTCATTTTTTTCCATAAACTGAATGGAGTATGGAGCAGTAGCGTGCTCACCTCGTTTCCACGTCTATGTAGGGGTCTCTAGCAGTTGGCGCTACTTGAAAAACGTAAGAAACTGGCATACCAGCCATGGATAGAGAAGCAAGGAGTTCTTGTCCGGGATCCGGAGGAAATCTAACGTGCCATGGACTGTAGTTCAAGCACCCGGGAATGTGTGCTATCGGCACTGAGATCGGAGAAGATGTTTTATGCCGGACCTCCAAATTTCATCTGAGCTCACCAGTATGTTATCCGGTGAGTACCCCGCCCAATTCACCACCCTGCCGGTACACACTCTCCGTGTTATTCTCCCGTCCACACTTCGTCTGAAAGGGCCCTATCATGTCCTTCATTAGCATCGCAGCTCTACCAATGGCCTCATAATACCGTTACGCTACTTAACCCATTTTTGTTTTTAGTAACCTGGTGGGTCGCGCTTGTGCATACGCTATTGTAAAGTACTCTAATCAGGTTCAACAAATGGATTCGAATCCAGAACCCTAGAGGCAAGTGGGAAAGCGGGACGGGCCACCTGTAGACTTTCACTCACCACAGATAGGTAATTAGACATGAAAGTAAAAACAAGATATATTTGATCGATTTCTCTCACCCATAAGGATCCGTGCCTGCCCTATCACTCCCACCTCCAGTTCGTTGTTGCATACCGCACCCTACTTCGGCAGTCTCATCTCACTGAAGGAGACAGTTGGAAATCCAGAGTGTAGTATTGCAGGGTAGATTCGTAAACACTCTGTGCGATCCAGGTGGTCATGATACGGGAGGATGTGCTTATCTTTAGTCGTCTGGGGAAGCTTAACAATTCTATGGTGGAAGGCTGTAAGTGGGAAAGGCATTTTAGAAACGCAATTTAATACGTATAAAATAATGGAAGTCATCAGAACTGCGACTGCGCGTCAACAGAGGGTGGTTGGACCGTTGCATTGGCTTCAGATCCAGAATCAGGTGATTGTCAGGTTGAGGGGTCGGAGTGATGTGGCTGTGCAGTTCTCAAATTCTTGCCAACACCACGCCACCAGATCGTTCACCCTCGGACTCTGGGTATACGTTCGAGACTGTGTTTTTTGTGCTCTAATCTTCCTATTGTGCTGAATGTATCTTCTGAACATGGTGTTGGTGAATGGCCGCGGTGGGGTATCGGGGGATGTCCGCCAACATTTACATAAATTACGTCCCGTCATCGTCGCTGTTGGGCGGGAGTAGGGGATTTGGGTTTGGATGGGGTGTCGGTGGAGCCGGTGCTACGGGGAGCATGCATGGACCAGTGGGCAAGAATAGTAGCCCTGAGACGCGAAGAGCATAGCCAAAGATGGTAGTCTAGAAACGGGCAAAGGTTCAGGGGCACAACGCTCTTGCTTCAACTCAGACGACCAGGCGATCCTCACGTGCGCAAGCACGATCATTTCAGGTTTCGCATTCAATCAGTGCCATGACCTCGAGGAGCTCGGTTGATTTTGCACTTTCCTATACGGGGCCTTATAATATGATTTTCTCATTATAGCAATGTTGGGTGGACTCAGTCTCGAGTCGATTATATCTAACGTCTTAGGCGCAAACTCGATCCCGAACCAGTCTTCTCTGAACTCGGAGACCGTAAAACACGCTCCGTTGACGCGGATCAAATACTCCTCTGGATCGTCGCCGATCATCGGAGCCAGGAATTCGGCCGTCGTGCTGAACTCACCCCCCCCCCCCCCGTCCGATGTTATTGATAGGTCCGATGGTGGCGGAGCAGTCGAAATATTCAACCTGAACAACTATGACAACCCAGATATTAGATCTCGTGATAATCAACGTAGGCCGATGAAACCTTACCGCCGGTTGATTATGTATCGTCATGTCCACCGTCGACAAAATGCCTCTACCATGATGTGAACCACGTTGAACGGGCGATAACCTCCAATGTGGCAGTGTTGCGGAGGATGAACGGATCACTGCATGGCTTCAAATCTAAGAATTCTTCGAGTCTTTGCACGAGATGCATGTTATAGGAACACGTTGTTGGCATTGTTGGCATTTCACTATCCTGAAGATGAGCGCCGAGTGAAATAATATAGCGCAGGCAATATCAAAGTAAACTCAACGAACTCCCAAACAACACGTTTACCTTCACAAGGTCCCCAGCAGCCGTATGTGCCGCCATCTTGTTTGGACCAAATGTCTCACCCTTCAAGTTTGCTCGCTCGTGGCATGTTTATTCTAGATTAGGCTCATCTCGCCCCTCATTTCACCATCTTCGGTTAGTACGCTCATCCCTGATGTTCTCTGACAAACTCGACATACTTATGGTCGTTCAAGTTTTTGATGAGGCTTGCCCCCAAATGGTAACTGAACACCGGTTGGCCAGCGTTTGTTGGTCACAAGCGCCAAATGGAAAGTATGTTCCCCCCACACGATACCCAAACGAAATCTGGTATTCTTCGGATGAAACATACTATATGATAATATTTCCTTTCAGCTGTTTCTGCCTAGAATCTTCAAAGGAGCCGGTAAGACGTACGCATGTATGCATCGGGGGAGCGTGAAGTGAATGGCAAGAGTAAAACATACCAACTCGGCTTCTTCATATGTTCTGATGGGACCTCATCAACTGGGATAAAGCGAGATTTGGCTGCAAAGCTAACCACCCGGAACATTTTAGGTCCCGACAAAGACCCAGAAATTAGGTTGGTGTGAAACGTATTCTGACTATGATTGTATGCATGGCTAGACCTTTCGTTCGCAGATTCTTTTATGCTTGAATGTGAAGCGTCAATATAAGTTTATCGTTTGAACGTGTCATATCCTTGTGTATGCCCGCTTCATGTAAAGGGCTTCTTTCGATTCTAGTGCTTGGGGCCATCTGCAATGATGATTGCTTATACTGTGAAATGTTGTAGCTTGGTACAGCGAAAGTATTGGTCTTGCAATACCTTGAATGTTTATTACTTGAAGCCTAAACCAGAGGGCGCTATGCCGTGTCACTTTTGGTTAGCTTCGGTATTCATGGGCGCCTGTAGGATCTGGATGACTATGCCCGAACGCTACAACCAAATGCTTGTATCCGAGCGGTCCAAATGAACTGCCTCAGATGCGGCGCCTCAGCTCAATAGCCTTCCCGGCGGGAATATCGTCTACATCAGGCAAGATAGGCGATTGGAATACTAGCGACTTGTACAAGGAAAATTGGTAGGACGCGGGTGAATTCGGTGAATGCGTGCGCCTCGAAGGATGGGTCACTTGTTGTCTCTTTCCTGTGCCGCCTCTTGTTTGTTCCTATTTCCGTGCTCCTACCCCTATTCTCGCATGTATATAGGTGTAGATCCACCCTCCCAATTCTGGAGCGGATTCATCCTTTCGTCCTCATCCCCGCGCTGCGGGCGTCGTCTAGTGTCCCACTACCATTGAATCGCCTAATGAAATCCTGTGGGGGGCGTACGTGCCCCGAAGACAATAAGTAGATTGCCAGGGATGTGTCAGACCTAGAAGAAGACTCAAAAACTAGGTTGATGATTCATTTTGTTCTCTACGATACTGCATGAAGGTTGAACGCGTTAGCTATCGCTATCTCCTATGCAACTGATCGACCCGGCCTCGTGATAGTTATAGGAAACCTCATGGGTTACCCAGGTGTCTCAGAATAGTAAATATAGTGAATTTTCTGAAACAATGCTGTGCATATTTAAATTTAAAATGCCAATTGGGGCAAGTGAAACGCGCAACGGTGGCTCAGACTCGTCACAACCGTGTATTTGTCGCTTATGGTGTTAATTCTGCGCAAACTCATTCATTACCACTCTTATTCCGCATTTTTCAGTTAAGTAAGAGCACCAGTGAATTGTTTCAACTAATCTCATTACCTCCTCAACCAGGGTATTTTACAAGGGTTATTCAATTCATCCCGTCTCTAGTCATTGGATCTTTCCCCTCCATCTTCCCATTGTAACATGGCACCCAGTTCCGAGGCCAACACCCGCAGGACAGGATGTCAGACACACGTCAGTAAAATATTCTGGCTAATTCCATAATTACTGACCGATGTCCAACCATCCAGTCATATCTAAATAGCAACTACCCATACCTACCAGCTACGCCCGTTTCCATGAATCATTTACATCCAGGAAGGGCAGGTGTTCAGGTGGCTCAGCCCCAGTTCTGTCAGGTAATCTCCGCGATTTCTCCTACCGCATCTACCCAATACAGTCCCAGTCATCACTCCTTACATGTGGTTCACACTCGGATACAAGGCGCTACGGGAGGGGTGTGTGACCAGCCTTGTGCGACTACAAGGGCGCGTGCCCAGCATTGGCCGACAAATTACGGACGTGCGCCAAGGGCTAATGCGGGTTGCCAAACCTATATTTCGGTTGCACATACAGCCAAGGGGAGCAGCGATCCGGAGCCGGTTCCACTAGCAAGGGAGTCTGAGACGACTAACTCCAAGTATAAGCCTCATTATATTCCCGCGACGGCCTCCCTGCCCACCCAACGGATGCTCACTCTTCCCAGACTAAATACATCCTATGGGTCTGCATCGAGTCGGAATCCGTATCCAAGCCCTCCAGTCTCACCTGAGTGTGAATACAATTTGGGGCCACTGAAAAGACTGCCCCCCAAGCCACCCCACCAGTCCCATTTACCGTCACCCCCGCTCTCTCCCAAACGTCGATCTACCCCTGGGGCTACGCCAGAGGCCCTTCGCCTTTTCATTCCCTCAGAGGATGACATGAGGAAGGGAGATGAGCTCCTATCGAAGTTCAGACGATTTGCACTTGCTGCCCGTGAAACCACAATTGACCAGAAGTGCATTGAAGACCTCATGGACTCATACGACGAACTTATACCGAGCCTTATCAAAGAGGTGACTATGGATCCGCGCATGGAATCCCACTGAGCTTACCCGGTGCTTGAAAGTCACTGGAGAGTGGGCGTGGGAACGAAATAATGACCCCACTCACTGTATCTACAAAACATCTCGCTCATCTATATTCTGTGATGCTTCCGTGGTGAGCTCAAGAGCTGGTACGCTAGATGCGAAATACATACTCGGCCCTGTGTTTAATAGCGCTCGGGCTCGTGGATGTAGGTATTGGGAAGAACATAATAAATTTAAAACAGTTCAACTATGTACGGAACTCGCATGTACCGTACAGCGCCGGATATTTACGTCCCGGGCCGGGTTGACCCATCAGGAAAAAAAACCCTGAGCTAATTTGGCGCTTTTAGGTCATTAGAAAGGTCCTCCGCCTTTTCGGCATTTCATGCCCAGAT
>WSTI01000156.1:0-12362 GCA_019616915.1 Ceratobasidium sp. 423
TCGACAACCCGGCGGAGTTTTTACGGAATTGTGGGAAGTTGGTCAAGGTAAGATCCTCTCATCTCTTTCGATTCACCTGCCCCTTCGATTCATTGGCTCCACTTTATTATTATTTCACGCGCTTTGTGAGGTTATTGACTGATTTGATTTCACAAGCCTGGGGGGCATCTGTTCATGTCAACCATATCCCGGACACCAATTTCCTATTTCCTTACTGTGCTCATGGCCGAACGTGTCCTCGGCCTGGTTGAACGTGGCACCCACACGCATAGCAAATATGTGAATCCTTCTGAGCTCATTGCATTCTTCCGGGATGACCCCCAATTGCGTTGGATTTCGCGGACGTACGGCGAGGGTGTGGGCGAGCTTGACATTGCAGGATGGCTTGGATTTGGTAGAGATGAGCCTGTAGGGGCGCCGACGAGGACTGAAGCAGAGGTGAGAGGCATCGCGTATATGCCTTGGAAGGGGAGCTGGGAACTTTTGCCTAGAGGCATGCTTGGCTCCGTGGAGTGTAACTACCTATTCTGGGTTAGGAAACCGCTGTAGGTTTGGTGTGTATAACTAGGAATCCAGTTAGGCTATGTTTTAACTATGTGGATGTATGCGTTTTCTGGTTGTTAAACGCAAGCCATTGTCCGAGTTGTAGGGCCCCATGCACGCAGGTGGTAGAACCAGTCTCGCTCTAAGGGGTTGAAAAGACCCAAACCTATGAGGGGTGGCTCCTGTGTCATTTACTACGATATTTGGACTTATACACTCGCACGTACAACCTGAACAAACGAGAACCAAGACCTATCCGTGTTGCAGCGCCCGGGCTACTTTGACAAGAAGAATAAGTAAATAAAATAAAATAAATATTGCGGTCCGTAGACCGTCCACTCTGAACTAGCGTGTCATCCTTGTGCAGGGGCCATGCTAATCTTCTCTGTATCGTTCCAATTTTTGTATATGTCACTCCGAAGAGGACGGCTACTTGGGCGAATTACCTAGGCAACCATCTTGCAGAAACATTTGTCTCCGGTTTAGTGGGCAAAATATGCAGCATCCAAGACACTTAAGGGCACGGTCAATTGAGTAAGGCCCTTAGGGTGCACGGGCCTTTGCGACCTATCGTACCCTCACAATCATCATCCAAGTGGTTTGGCGCTTCCTAGTTAGCCCGTCTCTTATGACTAAACAGTTCCCACTGACCGTTATATTAATAGTTAAAATAGTTAAAGTCAATAATGCTTGACCGTGCCCACATGTGTTGTGAAGGGCTGTTTACTTGGAAGCGATGGAGATTGGTAGGCGAGAAACAGTTGGTTCGCGCATATACCGCGTTTATGGGGCTTGATTCGTGTAAAATTACCTAGTTAAATTTCAATAAAATTTTCTTCCCATACCGCCCCTCATCCAGTCTTTTCAACCTCTCTCTGAGTGTCTGGGTTGCGTCTTCGTCCGATCCAGGGAAAGCTAGGATTTCATGGTCCGGTGACTTAAGCTGCGATTCGATGCAAACCCAATCAGTAAGCAACCTAGTCCTGAAGAGTGAAATTCTTACCTTATCTGCGAGCATCAAATCAGTGATTTCCTGGAGCATTGCTTGTCTCTCTCCCAAGGTGTGGGTTTCATACCTATGTCGCGGCTCAGTTCACGAACTTCTAAACTAACGTGGGGTAGCCTCACCATCGAGTTTGCTGGTACCCATACGAGGTGAGATTCTATATTTGCAGAGATACCGTCAGCCTGAATAGCAAAAAAAAGTAAAAATCCTACTTTAAATATAAACAAACTTGTAGGCAGCGAGAGTGGCTCTTTGCTCATCGCGCCGTACGAAACCAAAGCAGCGTCGGGGCCAAGGTGTTTGGCAAGAATTGTGGTAGGCTTTCCACCTACACAATTAAGCCCAAGTTTAATTCCCTAGGCCCGGCGTCAATTATAAGTCAGGTTGCGGGAAGAGACATCCTTTGTATGCACACAGACCTTGCCCTGGGTCCACTCTTTAACTTTGGCACGCATCGATTCACCCATTAGTTCCTGTTCCGTAATAACATGTGATGCTCCTAGCGAGATAAGGTATTGCTTGAGTTCATCGACATTAGGTCTACAATATGTGTTTTAACTTGGTTTTAACTTTCTAATTAACTCTAGTCTTATTGGCGGGACTTACCGGTCGCGAATAATATTGATAGTCTTCAAATTGTGTGCAGCAGCGATTTGAATCACGGCTTGCCCCACTGCACTATTTGCGCCGTTCTGAATCACATAATCGCCCGCCTCTAGAGTCCTAAAGTCGGACAGCATCCTACGTGCAGTCGGGGGGTTGACCTAGTCACGCTTCCTAATTGGCATAGGCATGTTAGATCAACAGTATAATTACTAACCGTTATTGTAGCGGCTCTCGCTTCCCCTACTCGCTTGTCAACCCTCGTGACATCTTTAGTTGCCGCATACATATGCGAGGCCCATGTCCCCGACTGAGGTTTAGTCATAATGACCCAATCGCCGACGGTTAATTCGGTAACGCCAGAACCTATTCGCTCTACTTGACCTACTCCTTCATTTCCACCGATAAATGCGGGTGACGGAGTGCCGAGGTCATCTCGGATCGTAGGTTTATAGGGGTATACACCTGGGTGCGTAGTGGGTCAAATATCATAGAATATTAATCGTGGGAACTGTGACTATACCTTGGACGACATTGAGATCTGCTGGGTTAATGGGAGAAAGTAACAGCTTGATGCCGACGTGCCCCGGTGGTACAGAGTCGGGCAATGGTGAGACCTTTAAAACGGATAACACTTGAGCAGGATTGCCGGTATTGGAGTATATGACCGCTCTGCGGGAAGAGAAATGGCGGATTGCCGAATTGAAGCTTAGCTTGCCTCGTCGGAGAATCATCAAGAGTGGTGGTTTCTGAGGTCGAGTATGGTGTTTGGGATGCTATCAAGATATGTGAACTGACATCATACCAATCCGCGCACTGAACACATGTCACGTGTAGCTGAATTAGACATTTCTTCCGTATTTGTGCGAGTAATTTATTTAGTGCCCTGGATAAAATAGCAATGTATGCAAACGTGTAGTATAAACACCCGGCTACTTTTCTGGTGGATGGGGGTGGGAATCTGTAAATAGGCAATTTAAGCCTTGTGTTGCGCCAGCAAAGTATGCGGTCACGTGAGTTTCAGGCGCGTTCAACAAACCAAGCAACGCCAACAACAATAGGTGAGCAGCCCCAATAAACCGTCGGGACAAAGTTAATAGAATAATACAGAGCGATGGCGTACCGACTCGAAACACCGTCGCGTATATGGGCCCGAATAGAAGAAGCCCAGGATGAAGAGCTGCCATCGTTACCTTCTATGCCTGGATATGAAGATTCGGCGTTCCCAGATGAGAGCGAAGGAGTATCGATTCAGCATTCGTATTATCCGACCCCTAACAAGGCTAAGCCGCCATCTACATACACTCCTACTCCAAGACCCACTAAGATCCGTGCGATGACGAGCCCACTGTCTGCGGGTGAGACAACTGCAAGACCTCCCCTCGGTCGCTCGGGCTCTTCGTTGGCCCGTTCTCGCGACACCCTACCAGATGAATATCTTCCTCCGGCCAACAAAGACGACGAGGAAATCTCGACGTCCTTGACTGATGCTCTGGAGACTGAGAGCCGCTCTGGCTCCCCGGACGAATTTGGTGATAATCAGAGCAGGGTGTCTGCCCCTCATAGGTCTATTAAGGACATATATAACGACTCGGTAGCTCTACGGGACGTGGTGAGTATCCTTTTTTGGTTCCGTTGACTTTTGTCTTCTGACCCCATGCCAGGACCAGACTCGCCGCTCCAACAACCTTTCAGCTCACATCAAACCTTCGCCTCGTGCTAGGATACCAGCTCAAGCACCATCTCCTATCCCAACTCTGACCCATTCCCCGCGCTCTGTTACCTCTGCGTCTTCCCAGCACACACCAACCATCCAACGACTTCCGCTCAGCCCCTCTCAGTATGGCTCCGTCTCGGACCGTAGTCGGAACTCGGCCTCTGGTTCGAGACCAGCCTCACGCTCTGCTTCCCGTATAGCACAAGAGTTAGAGGGCGAACGAGACATTTCATATGATTCACTTCCCAAGGAACATAACCGCGAAAAATCAGCATCGCGCTCAGCATCGCTCTCTCAGAGTCGGCTTGGTACTCGCCTTAGCCCTCGCGCATCTGTTGACGCTGCTCCTACCCCGAGTGAAAGCGAAATAACCATCGATTCGGTTTCTGGAGCGTCTCTGGGGCGCTCTCGTTCTTCTCCTGGACAACGGGCAGTTAGTGAAGCGGTTGCCCCGGTCTCAACCTCAATCGACATTTCCCGCCATGCTCTAACTGCATCCCCCGCCCCTACGCCAGCCCCACCGCGTATCCATTATCCGATCCCTCAAACTCCGGGTGACGGTTTGGATGGAGGCATGTCCAGCGCTCCTCGCCAACCTCCCGACACAGCAACCAAGCTCAGTCGCTCTTTCATGATGCAAGCCATTAACTCGGCTGTTCGTCCCACTCTGCGTCCTAAACCCACTCCGTTTACTCGAGGAAAATTCCAAACTCCAGCTGCTCGTCGGCTCTCGGAGGCTTTGGCTATCGATAACGGAATCGGGAGCTCAAGTTTCGTTTCTACTGCATCCTCTCACGATCTTGCAATTCATCGTCGGGCCAATGCATCTTTTGATGCTGTCGCCCACGCTAGAGGCGGAGCCGGGGGAGAATTCGATCAACGCAAACTTCGTATTTATTTACAGAGCCTTAACAAGCACCTTTCGGACGAAAATACCGCTTACAGAGACGATATTGCGACACTAAAGCGAGCCTGTTTGGATCTTATCGATAGGTTGGGAGCGAGGGGCGTCAAGGTCGATCAAAATACCTTGTTGCCAACGATTGACCTCGAGGAGGGTCCCGGAGAACCGCGAGACCAACAAGTGGAGGTAGTTGAAGACCTGAACGACGAGTTGGTTGGCGCGCTCAAGGATCTGGAGAAAGCTCGTTCCGAAACGGAGGCGATGCGCGCAGAGTTGGAAGCCGCACAGGCTGATGCGACGGCCGCTCGGGAAGAAGTAGTCAAAGTGACGGACCAGTGCAATGCTCAAATGGCCGACCTTGAAACCGATGTGCAAAATGTTATTCAGAAGCTCGAGGATCGTCTGAACGAGCGCGAAGCCGAGGCTGCTCAACTTCGAGAGCGGTTAATTGACCGGAGCCGGGATGTCCACCACGAACATGCAGAAGAACTGGCATTGGAGCGCGAGCATGCTGCGAAGCTGGAAGCAGAGGTTACACAACTTACTGGGGAACTGGCCTTGGCTAATGGAGAAAGCCGAAATCTCAAGGCTGAGCTCCGGGACCTGAAGGCTACCCTGAGGACCGAGCAATCGGGAGCTGTCGAGCGTATCAATGTGCTCGAGACGGAGAGTGCCGAATGGCAAAGGAAGGTGCAAGGGCTCGAACGAGAACTCGAGGAGTTGGATGCACTCGCCCGTGAAAGGGATGACCTTGCGCATGATAGGGATGCTATCCTCAAGGAAAAGGACCAAGCCCTTCGCGAGCGGGATGGTGCCATTCGAGAGCGAGACGAGCTATTGGAAGATCACGACGAGCTCATAGGCCAAAAGGAGGCGACTCGGAAGGAGATAGCTCGTATGGAACAAGCGCTCGAGGACGCTGAAGCCCGGATTGTGGAGGATGCAGAGCAGCTCAAATCTCTTCAAGGCAAAGTTGCCTCACTTGAACGTGAACGAACTGATTTGCTTGCCAGCCGCTCTACCCGCGATCGCTCCAATGTCGAAGACCGAATCCCACTTCACGAGCATGAAGCTCTTGTTTCAGACCTCGAGACTCAACTCGATGACGCGCACCGGGAAATTGCGAGGCTTACTGCCAAGTCCCCTGCTGGCGAAGCTCTCACCAAGGCCAAGGACTTGCGTATTCAACAGTTAGAGAAGGAAAAGGATATGCTGCTCGAGCGAATCCAGACTATGCGATCGAACAACTCCGCCGCTGGTGGGTCCGATACACCCGGGCGAGCTACGCCCTCGGGGAGCATGGCATTGGGCCGCCTGGCGATGATGAACCTGAGAACGCCAAAGACGCCCGGGGCAGCTCTTAAAGAGGTGTGTTTCCGCCTAAGGGTAGGATTTGGCCTGGGCTGATATTATTTTCTAGCCATCATGGATGAACCAAACGACCATGCACGCACTGGGAGACGCCGACGCTCTTGCCGCACGGCTCATAGAGGTCGACGCACAGTTGGCCGAGGCCAACGAGAGCATTGACCAAAAGCTTGACAAGCTCGAAGCCGCTGGTACCGAAACCATCAACCTTACCAAAAATCTGTATCTCTCCAAAGAAAAGATCACTAGCCTCGAGAGGGAGCTGGCGAGACTTGGAAGGAGAGAGGAACGGCTCATCAAGAAGCTTCAGAGGTGTAGGTGTACCAAGTGCCATATGCGCTTTGATGCTTCCGCCGTCGCTCAATGGGCAGAAACTACGCTACCCAGGCAAGTACCCACGTCACATCAACGTTGCCATTACTAAATAGTGTTACCTTGATAGTATGACCGATGATCTTGCCACCGAGCCACCTACTCCCGAAACTAAGACCACCCGAAACCTCCAATCTGCTCTAGCGGCTGCCAATTCCCAACTTGAGAGTATGCGTGCCGAATGGCAAAAGTTGGGACAAGAGAATGCTGCGCTGCGAGAGGCGGGCCGACAAGAAGCCCAACTCGCGCGTCAGGCGGAGGCAGAGATGAAGCGTAAACTTGAAGAAGAACGTAGGCGTGCAGTTGAAGGTGCGAAGAGCATCAAGGATCAGAAGGAGAGGGAGAAGGTCCTAGCGGATATGGTATGTTTCATACTCTGTTTATGCCATGGTGTAGCTAAATCGTGTGTAGGAACTCGAGAGAGCCAAGACGGCTATTGCGCAACTCGAAGAGGACCTACGCGCAGAGCGCGGGAAGCTGCGATCTTTGGCGGGGGAGCATTCGCGTGCTACGAGGGACAAGACAGATGTGTTGGCCAGGCTTGAGCGGACAAACCAGGTACGAGGTTTCTACTTTAGTCTACCAGCTTGTTCCAACGCGAGTTCGGGCTTTCAGGATATGGAGGTTGTCAAGGCTCAGCTTGAAAGGTTCAAAAATAACAATAAGGAACTGGAAAAAGAACTGAGAAGTAAGAATCCGCATTCGGTACCTCCTCCTGGTATTCACCAATCTCACCCCTAGGCAACGCCATTGCCGAAACCAAAGCTCGTCATCTCGAGGCTCGGCTGCACGAGAACAACATGCAAATTGATAGTCTGCGCTCTGAACGCGAGATCTTGACGCGCGACCATGATCAACTCAAGAAACGCTTCGCTGAAATTACAGAGGTTAGTGCAAGACATCAGTATAGGTAATAGTGCACTGACCCCAACCCACAGCGTGCCGAGGTGCTTCGCCAACGGAACGCAGAAAGCCAAGCCGAGCACGAGAAACGGCAGCATAAACTTGACATGCAAGTAACGGAGATCGAGAACCTCCGTATGCTCCTGGCCGAACGTGAAGCCGGTATGAAGGATATGGCGACTACTGTGCAAACAGTTCGCAGTGCCCAATCCGACGCTGAACGTGTCGTTAAGTCTCTTCAATCCGAGCTAAAGCGCGTCAAGTCGGAGGCAGAAAGACTTGGTACCGATATCGAGCACTTGAAGTTGGAACGTACGGACGAGAACAGCAACGAAAAGGAGCGACAGAGGCGTGCGCGGGAGCAAGCTCAGACTCAGATGAAAACTCTAAACGACCAATTACAGTCTGCGAAGGATGCGGCCAAGCAACTTCAGGAGCGCCTGAAAGACCATAGTGCAGCTTTGTACGTGTTTTCAACTTTTATCGGTTAATCTGGACTTAATTGGTTCACGTAGATCACCTGCTGAAGTTGAGAAACTAAAGGCCATGCATAGCAAGGAATGCAAGGGCCTAGTACAGCAGATCGGGTATCTTCGGTCCAAGTTCCATCGAGAGTCGGAGATGCGTGAGCATATGGGTTGGCAGAAGCTCTACCTAATGAAAGTGCTGGGGGTTTATGCCAAGTCGTATGTGCACTTATTCCAAAGCACCGCTACTGTCGCTGATTTCGCCAACAGTGAGCCAAGTATTGAGCGTGCCCTCGCCCGACAGGGCTTCCCCCATGAACAGCCCTCCGCTAGGCCTAAGCGAACACTACGCAGCATTGGATACCTAGTGTGGTGGACGGTCAGGGCCAAGTGAGTCAACTCGGATAAAATACTCTACAGTCCACTAATGCCTCCTGTAGGCGATTGGCAGAGGAGTGGCGGGAAGCAAGAAAGTCCCGGCCAGCTATGCGCGCGGCCCTCGAAGATGTCCGCCGCCGTCGGCCAAAGTCCCGTACCCGCACTTAGATACTGTTAACCGCTTCCTATCTTGTGTGTACTAGTACGGTGTACATGTCTTGCTTCTGATAAAGTTTATGATATCTGTACATTATTGATCGTTATGGTGAAAGCCTATGCAATAAACTTTATGGTTTTGGTGGCTTATTCGATGCGAGGATTTTGACAGCATCTTTTGAGAATACATAGCTAAGTCCACTCCAGATTGTTGTTACAGCAACAGTAAGTCTAAAGAGTAAATAAGATTTTAGAGCGCAAGTTTTGGGGTAACAGGCATACTCACTGGAGCGCGGACAACTGCATGCCCAGATCAAGAGGTATGATTGGGGCTATGGTCGTTGCTCCCATCAAGGTAAGCTGGAGAAAGGTATTGTACTAAACCCACTGATGATAAGTATAGCGAAAATGCCAAAGGAGTGTTTACAACATACCTTGCTTATTTGTGTGGGACGAACCTCCGCGGACGGAATACTAAAATCCCAATACCTTTCAAAGGTTTTCTGCAGTATAGCATAAGTACGATTCTTGGATACTATGGTGGTGGTCTACACACCGGAGGTGGGAGCGAGATATACCGGTAATAGAATGCTGATATACTCAGTAGCACATCACGTCCCAGGATGATCACCGCCAGTGGGACTATATACCACGGTGAGATAGGAAGGGAAGATACAACGAGTAACCAGACCAGGTAGTAGCCCCTTCATAGCCAGTGTAACCGTCAGAGTGGTCATCAAAGTCTTGTCAGCTGCAGGATCGAGAATCGTCCCAAGGACGGTCCTCATGTCCCATTTCCGGGCCATGTATCCATCTACCTGGATCAGAATACATTTCTAGTGGTGGGACAAACTGAAAGGAAGTACGAACCCAGTCCGTAATCCCTGCGTAGAAAAGAAGACCCGTTGCGAGGCCATATCGGCCCTCTAAGATAGCCCAACCCAGTATAGGACAAGCGAGGATCCGGGAGACTGTGAGTGCATTTGGGATAGTGTATATATTCTCATGCACAGTGGGCTTATTTTCCTTTATTGACCCTCCATCCTTTGGGCTTTGTGGCGCGGAATTAACGTGTGCTCGGAGCAGCCTGCCAGTGGTGAATAGATGCGCCCCAGATCTGGGGGATGTCGCCGTCAAAAACGAGGTAGGTGGACATAGAGATGGGGCTCGCAAAATAGGTGCACGCAGGGGCGCTCTTTGCCCAATCAAACGGATGCCGACTCGGGTTGCACACAGCATTTTGAACGGTCTGCTGTTGCCGCAGTGAAGGTTAGAACGAACAGCCGACGTCATTGACAGTTCCAACAAACCCTGTTGGAGAAGTAGGTTGAAATTTCAAAGAACGAACCGTATTAGGAAAAAAAACTAGATCTGCAAATTACATGAATGCCAAACAATACCATAATGAATTATGCAGGAAGCAATATGACTCTATTAAACTATCGGGAAGCCATCGTGAATAAATACATGGTGTCTATTAGGGAAAACTCAGAGCTTAGTATGCGCAGTAGGCCACGCAAAGGAGCGGAAAGCCAGCCATAAGGCCGATCCAAAATAGAACATTACCAAGAACCCTATTTTGTTTAATTACTGGTAGACGACCCAAAAAGATCAGCGGTATTTGCGACATCTACGATATTTTAGTCAAACATTGTGATCGTGTATTGAGGAAATACGGACCTGCAAACCAAACAGATACATCCTGATCTTCTTTGTGGCTACCGCCATAACGAGCTCATGAACTAACGCCGACAAGAGGAATGTCAAGAATGTTGCCGAAAATTTCGAAACACGCTTGGAGGAGAGCGAAGCCTGATAGACGTGCCTCAAAAGAAAGGCGTGGACGGGTTTGTTCCATTTACGAGCATATTCATCGAAGGAAGTCGAGTTCCACCTGGGAACATTCGTGAGCTATACATTTGCGAGCTATAAACTCCAACTCACCAATCTTGGTAAAATTCCCGGTCGCCAAAGCTAAGTGACATCAATATTCGGTTAATATGATAATTACGGAAAATGCGCACCATGATAATTCCGCAAAGCCATTGCAGATACACTCTGTTTTGATTGAGAATGAAACCCAACAATCGATAGATACGTACTCACCAAATATGATATAGAACAAAATTAGGTATGATAACTATCCTTAAGTGAGCCGCTATGAATGCTAAACGCTGGCTAGATTACCCACCATAAAGGGCAACGCAAGATCCAACATCGACCTCGCAAATGACTGATCAGAAGTCGGAGTTAAAGGAATAATATAATGTTCCGTGATGGTATACAACAATGTGAATGTACCAAAAGTGGCGACGGTCTTTTCGAAAATATACATAGGCCGGATTCTGTAAAGTAGGGTAAGAGCGGCCCAGTATGTAGTAAAGAGAAACCGACCGTTCCGTACGAGGATATTCTAGCTCATAGCAGAGCTTTCGATAGGTAGTTGGCACTCGTGTTACCCATTCAGACATGAAAAAATGACTTACGGTAGGGACCATTTGGAAGTCTAGGAAATTAGCGTACGAAATATTGTTGGGAAATCGAACCCGGTTTTTGCCGGTTGAAGTCAACTCTAGGTCCATGTCCGTCAAACTCTGAGCCAACACGGCAATATTGGACGAAGGGTGATTGACCAGTGGGTGGGGTGGTAGTAAAGGCACATCCTCGGTGGGGAAATAGGATGATGATCTAGGTCGTGAAATATTTTCCTCCTTTTTGACAGGTTCCGTTGAATTAAGTCTTTGGCGCAGCTTGGCTTGATCTAAAGAAACCTCTTTGTCGGGTGGTGGTGTACCGATTGGAGTCACCGATTGAGTATCGGGGCTCCGAGGGGCGGCTTGCTTGGCTTCGGCAAGTGCAATTTCATATCCTCCAACAAACTCGACCGATTTGTGGAGTTGATCTTCTGTCATTGCGCGTTTACGGGCCAAATCGGAGAGATATCCATTGGTGGCAACGTAGGAGTACGTTTTCATGAGCATAACCAAAGTATGTAAAGTAAAGAAGCCGGATTGTACCTAAATCGGTCGTGAGAACGTTCGAACTGAAACCAGGAGAAACAATACATACCCAGGGCCACTCGCGGTTGAACGTCCATTTGATGGCAAGCGCCAGAGTTATCATCTGGTAGATATGAAGAATAACCTGGCCAGTGTAATAATATCGAATGTATCCTTTTTGCAGCGCTTTTACGAAAGGAACGCAGACGAATGTCGAACAAACCAAAACAGCATCACTGATAGCTAGAGTTTTTGCATCTCGAGTGAAAAGCGTGGCAAAGACCATACTGAGGGGATAACCGTTTTGGAAAAAGTTGTTAACATAGGTACGAAGGAGGAGCAGAACCATGCTGATCCAAAATAGACTGTAGAATCCTCTGAATGGGTCAGATCCCGAGGCTTCAAATGCAGAGGACCGGGGGGTAAAGGTAATTACAGCGCGCAACTGCTTCGAGTTTGACTGTCGATACGGCTGGATATGAATAGTACCGTCCTGTGTGTATATATCGGAGCCACCCTTCGAAATAACGGACGAAGAAGTAACAGTCATAGTAGGAGTGCGGGGAGATGAGTCAATGGGGACAGTCGTGCGAGAGGCCGACAGTCGCCTAGTGGTGCTTTATACCCAGAGGAAGACATAGCGTCAGCGTAACTTTCTTACGTGAGTGAAGCAACCATCAATTTACTCACGCCGGCATGGTCGAGAATGTAATCCCGCACTACTGGCTGGTTTTGACAACGCAACTGCGACCAGACCCTCGGAACGGCGTCTGTGGTGGACTTGACTATCCGTGCCGCGCGAACCGCAGGCACCCTTGACGTCAGAATATCACGTGGCCGCGATATATTTGAAATTGCCACATAATTACAGTCTCGGCACAGCGTACGTTACCTTGCATCGACCTGTTGTATGCGCGTCCAAGTGTCTGACTTGACCCAACGATCT
>WSTI01000157.1:0-12327 GCA_019616915.1 Ceratobasidium sp. 423
CATAATAGACTTACTCGCGAATTAATCAATTGCATACAACATTTCAATTTCCTCATATTATCTCACTTTAGTATTATCGCACTCTGGTATTATTGCACACCAATATCACCTTACTCTGATATTATCATCGGCTTCCATCGGCGGACCCGATAATATCATGAGGAAATACGCGCTGATATTACATTCTGACAGTATAGTGACCCTTATATCGCCAAGCAGTATTATCACCCGTGACATTAGGTGATAATACTGCAAGGACTAATCCAGGGCGTATAGTGGCATTAGTAGTGTATATAATACTATATATGTGCGTGTATCGATCAAACAACTATTATTACGCCATCATATTATCGCTACATGCATAACGCGATAATATACCAAATAAGACAATCAAGAGTATACTAGTATTAGCTGTGGACCAGTGGGATACGTTTAATATTGTGTTGAGCCTGTATTCTGGTATTCAACCATTATCATACTCAGCAGCATCTTATTATCCTACTATCATCAAACATGTGAGCTGAGAATAGTATGGGCACAATAGCTGAGCATATACGGGTCCATTAATAACAAGCCAATGACTGCATTAGTGAGCATCGCAATGTATAGAATTACAGATTATTATCACTCTATCATATTATCACTTGACATTCAAAGTGATAATCACATGGGTACATTGTCAGTTACCCATTAGCATTAGTATCGGATCAATAAACCCATTAGATTAGCATCTAATCCTGGTGATCATGATGTATTATCACATTATCGTATAATCACACCTCACTGGCTGATAATATGTCGCAAGTGGATGAGCTACCCGGCATTATTAATAACGGATGTATACAATGCGAACCAATCATTATACAATAAGCGTGGCAGAGTTTTATCAATCTATCATATTATCACTCGACATTCGAAGTGATAATTCTGCAAGTACAATGTTGGATATCTATTAGCATTAGTATATGATCGACGAACCCATTAGATTGACATCTAATCCTGACAAAGTATTATCATCTTATTGGGTGATCAGTTGACACACAGACCAATAATATGCTACAAATGGATGAGGTACTGGAAAGTATTAGTCATGGGTATATAATACCCAAACTGATCATTATATGCTATACATGAGTGTATTATCATGATAATACATCATAGACTACAGCCGGGGTACAAGGAATATTATCTTATTATCATGTATGAGTAAATGCTGAATGGGCCTGTCAGTCCATCAGCACCCCGACTGGTACTTCTAATGCACACATGGTACCATACTGATAATATACAGCTGTGAGCCAGATGTCGTCAGTACGTACCGTGATATTATCGGAATTAATGGGGGGTCATACTGTGATAATATAATACAAGGTACTGAATCGACTCGAGAGCATGGGTGTAGGTGGGTTGGCTCATAAGCTGCATTCTTGGCTTGTCAACCACCAATGCATTGTGCAAGAGTGCAGGAGCCACAGCAAGGACAAAGGGTGAGTCAGCATACACACACATATGTTTCTGTACTCATGCGACATAATCCTGGCTTGGACACTGCATATTGCGAAGGGGCAGGGGCACATTGAAACCATGGGGCATGCGAGTACTGAGATGGTCAGCAGGGACCTCATACATGCCTCATTTGCACCACATTACTGGGCACAAGGTGGGTGGGTGTTTGGTTGTTGGTCAGGCACCAGGAGCGTCATCCTGTCAATCATAATGGTGCAATGGTGGTGGGGCAGTGGAAGGAGAGGGCAGCAGTGCCATGATTGGGTACAGGAGCCGCATTCTTGGCTTGTCATCTGTCCAGAACTACAGAAATGCAGGTGAGTGAATGATTATGGTTTTGCATGTACTTACTACTGGGCCAGGGGTAATCGTTTGCATGCAAAATGCCTGCACACACAATGTAAAAGTGACCAGGGGGTGGGGTCAAAGTGGGCTGATCAGGGTAGAAGGCAGCGACATTGATGAGTTGGTCTGTGAGCTGCATTCTCAGCTTGTCATCTGTCATCAGTCAGTTTTGCACAAATGCGGCAGGAACTATGGAAACAAGGGTAAGTAAATGGTGGTGATTTCATGTGTACTTACAAATAGGGAAGGGGTGCTTATTTATGGGGAAGATGCCTGCACACTCGTCATATAATTGACTGGGTGAGCACTCCAGTGGCTGCATGGGCATGGAATCAAGTGGGGTGGTCATGTGGAGTGGACGAGAGTGAACAGCCAAGGCACTGGCGACATGGCAGTGCATTGATAGTGGTCAACTTACGAGGGACCACTAACACATTGCAAGTCCTAGGAATTGAGGGAAAAGTGAGTATTTGAGCAAGCGAGGATTATTCATGCACTCACCAACCCAACCTATTATCCATTGTGTATGTGAGTGTGCTGACTGGTCCTTCATGTACAAGGGCAGAGGCCAGACTGTCAACACCATTGGTCATGTTGATGCAGTGGGAGTGGATTCAGGCATAAGGTTTGATACGAAAATGCGGTTCGCAGTGTTGTATGCACAGATGAGCATAAGTAAGATCTTGCTGACAGTCCATACACACCATCGCAAACATGTGGCCATCCCGAGCCAGGGGATGGACTTCGTAGGGCCTGAAAAAATGTCACCAAGAGGCGGAAAGTTGCAAAGGAAGATGGGTACTTACTTGTGGCATTTCTCGGGCTGACCATGCATGAACAGCCAACAGTTGCACATCATTCATGGCCGTTAAGTTGATCGAACTTGAAGTGAGCATTGAGCGCGAGTCAATGAGTTACCAGCGACATTGTGCTTTTAACCAGCATTTTCTGCATATGAGGGGCAGGCCATTTAATGAACAAAGCGGGGGGATTCGTAGCCTGGGGCTCACTGGGCATGTTGAGGTCAAAAGCGGGTGGATGGTGGGGGCTGTGTGGCTGGGGCAAGGCATAATTCTCGTGGCTGGATGGGGAAAGCTGCAGCCCTATGCACTTGACACTACAAACACCAGCATTACAAACAAGTTCTTAGGTCCACCGAGCCAGGCCCACCAAAAATTCGAAACCAAGTTTATTCCAATGTTAATAGTGTTTTTGTATCCATCAAGATTATTCCAGTGTTACCTTTGATTCTTGTGCTTGCCATGAATACCCCGCCATGGCCCCGATTACTCATACTGTTATTCAGGTGTCGATGGGACAGTCAGGCAATGCTATGTACGTTTAGTATTATTAAGAGAATCACCACACTCACCTCATAACCACCATTGTACCCACTCATTTGACCATGCCATCCATGCCGGGCTGTGTCATCGAAGTGAGATCTGTAACATAATGCCAAATAGCTGGTTGGAATGCACTTACAATGTAAATAACATGGGAGGTGTGGCGATTTCGTGTGTACTTATGAATAGGGAAGGGGTGCTTATTTATGGGGAAGATGCCTGCACGCTCATCATATGATTGACCAGGTGAGCACTCCAGTGGCAGCATGGGTGCAGAATCGAGCAGGGCGGTTGTGCTGAGTGGACGAGAGTGAATGACCATGGCACCGGTGACATGGCATTGTGGCAGTGCTGGTTCCTGGGCCCTGCGTCACCCTGGGTGGCTTTGGAGCCCTGTTGATCAGGGTTTGGCGCAGTTGGCCTCATCCAATTTCGTTGTGTATGCCCTGAGCCATGTCTGTGTCATCAGGCCCACCGCCATCTCACCTCTCCACCACCTTTCCTCCTTGCATGGCATCCTCACAGTCTTGGTGTAGTGTTGTCAGCCAAAGGTGACCAGGGTCATGGTGTAACGCACACGACCTGGTGCCTGGGCATCTCTATCACCACCTATCGTCCCCCCTCCTCAACCACGACCCCTCGCAAGAGAGATGCCATGCATACTTGCCCCAGTGTGCCCACTGCACTCATGGCATTGATTCAGGATCGGCTACAGGCCATGATGGTGAGTAAATGAAGGATTCTGTAGCCAAATACTCATCTGTAACCTCAAACAGCCCCCATCCAGCCTCATCCGATGCACCACAACCAAGACCACTCTTGCTCCCACACCTCTGTGGCTTGAATCAGTCTCGCACAACTGGTGCTACTCGATCCATGCCATGGTGAGTCATTTCCCATCAGTTATGAATACAAAGTGCTCACTTTGCCATGTCCTCGTAGGTTCCTTGTGATGAAAAGAAGCAACCCATGCCAGGAATTGAGCGCTCTGAGCCTCATTGGTTAGTGTTTTTAAATGTGTGTCGAATTATTTACTGACATCACAAACAATAATTATCTATTCAATTCAGACTATTTCTCGTACCTTGTTGACTCACCTGAAAACATTCCCTCACCTGAAATGCATGATATGGACTATTTCCCACACCATGTGTTTGTTATCAGTGGAAAATGCACTGGCTGCCTCCTTTTAGTGACTGATCTGCAAGTCTGTTCTTCCTGTGGCACCGGCTCCAATTTGTGTTGTGGCACACACACATTGTGTGTTTTGGTTTAAGTCTGGGTATATTGTGCATATATGCACAAAAGGGACTACATCAAAGTCAAATAGAGGTGGACTCAGGGAGGGGGGGGGTAGAGAGTGTAATGTGAATATGTGCACAAGTGAAACTAAAATCACCATAAGATCAGAAAAATAAGTTAAAAATCAGTCACAACAGTATATAATGTCTGTTATATCAAATAAATAAATGTGGGTATATGTGCACTTGGAAAGGGGATAAGTTGGCCTAATCCATGTACAACTCCACCTCCATGTTAGGATCCCACCTTCCTTGTACTGCAGGCACAGGTTCCTCTTGAACAGGCTGTCATGCATCATAGGCAACTCTATGAAGTTCATCAGCATCATAACCATGCAGAGTCAAGGGTCTTACTTACTTTCCAGTCTCATAAATAATCTCCCAGTACCTCTCTCCATGTGCCTGGTTATTCTCATCAAGGTTCTCCTCTTCCTCATATTCTTTCAGGAATTGACACATAAATGCACCCTGAGTGCCTGCATTAAGCCTAGCATTGCTCCAGACCCCTGACCGGTACCCATTAATCACATAGTGAAGCTACAAGTGGACTTAGCTCATGATCATAGTTATCTTGGAATATCAGTACTCACAATAGAAGCCATATACCCAATGAGACAGGATGGTATCTTTGTAAACAGCTCCAGGTGTGTGATCCCATAAGGCCATGTGGGGTTGAATACAAGGGCTCGAACCCCTCAACACAGTAGAGGTGAGTGAAATGCATAGCCATCTGGCTGTTTACAGGCCATTAGCCAGGCATCAGCCAGTTGGAAAGCACCATAACTTACCTCATGGTGACATCCAGATTCACTATTGGCCTTGCTAATACTCATGTTGTGAGCCGGGTTGGAGTCAACAAACTTGAAATACTCATCTGCCACACATTTCAATATGTGAGCTGATTCATAGATGAATGCCGCATGCTGTTGTTTCATCTATTACCAAACAATAGGTTAGCAGGCACACTAACCACATAGTGCACACATAGTAGAAACTTACCCATTTGCCAAAGATGCTGTGATAGCACCAGTTGACACCCACCTCCCTACATGCCCTCTTCCACGCAGCCTTGTAGAGGTATGCCTCATCATCGAGTTCAGGTCCAGCATCAGTGGCAAGGTATTTGAAGACACCTCATGATAGGAGTGTAGCAAATTCATGTACCTTTGCAAGCCTGAGAACAGCCACATCTTTGGATGGGAAATCCCTGAGGATAGGCTTATTTGCCTTGTCCTTCTGCTCAAGGGCATGAGAGACACTCAGTAATAATGATGAATAAATTGCAACTGACCTTGCTGTGTGCCGGCCCTGCATGGCACACATGGACATGGCCATTGTCACCTTCCCCATTGCCTTCAAAATCCTTGTTGTTGCCCATATTGATATCATCTTCACCATCATCACCCTCATCCTTGCATCCGCCCTCTTGTTCATCCTTGTACTTTTTATCCTCCTTGCCCTTGCCCTTGTCATCACCCTTGCCATCACCATCATGACTCTCATTGTCATCATCCTCTTTGCATTTATTTGCTGGCAGCCATTCAACAGTTCATGATTCCTGTTGCATGTTGCAACAGTTCTGGGTGGTGGTGGCAGGAGGGCTACGCATGGGTGGTGCCATGGCATGGGAGGAGGCAGAGTGCCTCGGAGCACTTGTTGTGTGGCTGGTACCATGGTTTGAGGGAATTTTCCCATGCTCAGAATTCTGGATGTGGGGGTTTGCTTCGATCGAAGGGTCTGTGGCAAAATAAGTATCGATACACTTTGAGTAGAAGAAATTAACATACTAGATAGCTGGGGTGGATGGGTAGGGGAATCATTGATTAAGCCAGTTAACTCATTGAGGTGGATGCGGAGCCACCTGACCTTCATGGCCATTGTGAAGGTCTTGGGCATTGTGGGTGCATTATTGTCCCATCCATCAGTATGTAGCTGGTATTCCACCAGTGCTGCCTTCAGGTTGGTATGGACTTGGTGGAATTCTGCAATGAGCTCCGAAGTAGGGCAAGATGAGAGGGATGGCAGACTGGTGGGGCTGGTGTTTGTCATGATACAGGGGGCACTCAAGTTGGATGTAGAGCACTGGGAGGTACTCTCCTTGCCAGAAGTTGGGTTGTGGGGTGTGAAGCTGGCCTTGGGTCCCATGGGTAGGCCTGAAACTCCTGTGGGAGGAGACCCACAGTCACTCAAAGCCGGTGACCCTGGGTGGCTTGGTGTGGAGGCATCACTGGATGGATTATGCAGGGTCGTGTGTGGAGGATGGGGAGGGGATGATGCAGAGCGAGAGAGTGCAAGCTGATTCACAGTTTTCGAAGCCATCATGGACAGACTCCTTGTGCTAGTCAGACGTGGGGCTGGTTGAGACTTGTGGGTGAGAATCCCCAGCCTGGTGCTGGAAGATGGGTGCTGCAGTTTGATCGGTTGCTGAGGAGTCCTGCCGATAATTGTGGTATTATTGGTTCAGGCCAGGGGGGTCGACTTTTGGCTTGAGGGTGGTGGAGGTCACTGAGGATGGGCTGGGGTGCTGCTGTAAATAGTCGACTTGTCAGTACACATTAAAGGAGAGTATCGACTGGTTGCCTTGGGAGGCACAGTGCTCCCCTTTCAGTTTCCCAACTGCTGCAATGCAAGTGCGGTGGGGGTGTGAGGTGATGGAACTGAATCTGACAAAACCCACTGTTTTTTCAGCGAAGGCGAATTGGTCAAATGTTGACAGGTGTGTTTTGGACTGCCTGTCATGGCAAAGTGGCAAAACCCATGGGTTAAGCACTGATGTTAGCTGAGTAGGACAATGAATAGAATTATACATGTACCTGAAAATGACTTGGATTTTGAAGTCAATTCAGGGACACTCCCGAATTTTAGCTGGAAGGAGAAATCAATATTTATGTGAAAGAATGATTGACAAATGTACCCCAGGGTAGAATGCCATGAAAGGAGGTTTATTATTGGGGGGATTCAGGCTGCCTTTACCTGAGGTGATATCTGCCTCCAGGTCATCCAATGTTTCTTGGAGTTCTTCCCTGGTTAACCCTTGACTGGCGTAGTTATTGCCTGTCAGGTGGGCGATTTTGCGAATCAGGTTGTAATTCGGGTCATCAGGATCTAAGCAACATAGGATATAAATCAATACCAAATGAGGTAAGAGTTGATACTTACCAAGTCCAGCCAGATCTCCAATGTCATACATCATCTCCACAGTTGTGGCAGCACTTTCCAACTCAACCTCAGCCTGGGCTTTGAGTAACTCGACATGCTCATGCTCCTCAGCCTGGTGAGCCTTTGCCTGCACAGCGGTCTCGCTTTGTGTTTGCTTCACAAGAGCGCACTTGGCAGCCTCTTCATTTTTGGTGGCCTTCTGTTCATCTGAATCCCGTGGTAAGCTGAATGCAAACCAAAACTAGAGGAAGTACACTAACCAAGCAGCTCTTGCTTAGTCAACTTGGTGATTGGGTGCATGGAGTGCCATTCTCCATTCGGCCTGACCTGTGACATCTCCACAGTAAGAATGAGAAAACTGGTGGCAATAAATAGTCAACAGCAAGAGGGGTGAGTGAATGAAGGAATGAAGATGAATCAGAGGCTTGGGGATGTGAGGGAATGTGAAGAAATGAAACAATGAGGGGTTTGTGGATATGAAGATACGTGATTAAGTGAAGGGGTGTGTGAATCAAAAGGAGCAGTTCAAGTCTGAATATAAATACTCACCTCACCATTTCTCAGCTTGCAAGGGTAGGCCCAGATGTATATGTGTAAATATGGCCTGTACAAAATAGGTAAAGTTACAAACACACAACGAGTTTGGTTAACACACCTGAAAATTGAACTCCGAGGTGGCAAACCCAGTCAGGCCCGTAATTGAAGCAAATAAATTGCTGTGTTAATGTATTGTCAGCCAGTCATGAACCACAAGTTAATGTTGGGACTTAACCATAAACAACTTCAGTGCAATGCACTGGGCACCACACAGTCAACAGAGAGAATAGAGTTTTGGCACAATTTTTATAAGAAAACTGTGCCAAAATACCTCTGCACCATGGAAATGGGCCCCAAACAGTCTGTGTAAGGTACAGGTGGATACAAGACAAGTCTAAACCATCCGAGTAATATCGGACAGTGGATTACTCTGGAACTGGGTTGTTGATTCAATGTACACATAGAAACATGTGAAACATGGACTTACTATTGCTGGTTTCAGTTCGATGAGCTGTTTAAGTGCTCCTGAGGATTGAACACCTGTGCAGTGAGTCCAGATCACTGTAATAATGATATAATTGAGTAGCCCTCATCATTATCCGGGTTGGGTAGTGAAGCTGGAGTACAGCACTTACAAACCATGTAATTTATGCCCTGAGCATGTCTGAACCACACCCCCTGGTTCCACCTTGTCTCCCTGTGCCTTGTCCCACCATCCCCCTTGTTCCCCCATGGCCTCCATCAAGTGTCCTTACTGCCCCAAACATGTAAATCCGGAGTGATTAGAGAGGCATTTCAGTGGTAGACAAGCGTGTTGTAAAAAACATAAAAAATTCCTCAAAGAAGTCGCATCAGAAAGCTCATCCGAGGATGAGGTGGGTGGTGGGAGGATGAGTGAGGACGAGGTAGATGGCCAGAGCATGGGCAGGGACAAGCAGGTAGCTATATGTCCACACTAGCATTGAAGCCACAGCTGACACTAATATTTAAATTTTGTAGCCATTATCCACCACCAAGATAATGTCTATTGCCAAAATGGTGGGACCAGAGGGCAGGGTCAAAAACCAAGGTGTCGCGGGCAAGAATGAGGCCGATTTAGCACTGGACCTGGGTTTATCGCTGGCTGAGAGGGAATTGTTGAGGCAACTTGACTGAGTGACAGAAAATGCCAACATACCCCCATGACGAGTCAACAACCAACCAAGGGAATTGGACAATAACAAGCCGATACATGTGGATTTAGGTGCACTGATTCAACTGGACCTGGATCAAGAAATGGCCAATATCGAGGTAGAAATAGCAGATGCACCTCGTGAACCTGTTTGAATGGCAAACCAACAGCGAACCCATGGTTATGCCACCATCGAAGTTCACCAGAATGCTGCATGAGTATTTCAGTGGCATTTTGAGGATGAATGCCCTGGGGACCCAGACCCAGAAGACGACCTGCAAAAAAAGAAGATTTTCGAGTTTTGCGAGTGGCTCATGCACATGCCAGTCAGCAGTGCCAACCAAGCAGAGTTGCTAAACATGGAAATTGTGAGTTTACTCATTATACCAGAGTAATTGCTGCTGACTGAATGAATTAGAGCCAAGCCAACCTAAAATATAAAAAACTGTCAGATTTATACAAGCACATTGATGCGATGGAACACAGACTGGAATGGAGGGACTTTACACTTACCATTGAGACTGAGGAGGGTAGTGAGACTTTCATCATATACTGCCATTGCCCACTGGAAGTTATTCGATATTTAATCCAGCAAAAGCGATTTGACGGCCACATGGGTTATGGTCCTGAGTGACATTGGACTGTCACTCTTGACAGTCGGAAGATTTGGGTATATAGTGAAATGTGGACAGGGGACTGGTGGTGGAGGATGCAGGTATGCATAAACACTCAGTAGGATTCCATTCGTGATAAATACACTATCAGAACTTACTGGGAGAGGGAGCTATGCTTGCTCCATTTATCCTTGCCACCGATGTGACCCAAATGACACAACTCAGTGGAAGCAAAATTGCATGGCCAGTCTATGGGAGTATCGGCAACATCAGTTCCCATGTTCGAAGATGGCCAAGCCAGCATGTGATGCTTCTGATTGGGTACTTACTGGTGGCAAAACTGAATTGGATAACCAACCCAAACAAATGTCAAGCAGAGTGGTGGAAGTTGTACCATGGCATGCTCATGATGATCCTAGAGCCGCTCAGGGCCCCTGCATGTGATGGTGTCAAGATGTTGTGTGCAGATGGGGGAATATGGCATGTACATCCAATACTTTCAACACACTTTGGAGATTGGCCTGAGATGTGCACATTTGGCACCTGCCATAAGAACACCTGTCTGGTATGCATAGCCAAGGCGAATGAAATCAAGGTTCTCAAGCCAGTGGCCTGACTCTGCATGAAACCCGAGGTGTTGAGCACATTTTGGTACATGCAGCAAGGGTTTACGGGCATGCAAGTTGGACTTGGCCTTTGACTGGTAATGCCATACTGGGCACTACATCCATGGGCAAGTGGACCAGGGATGATAGTCCCCGATCTACTACATCAGCTGTGGAAAGGCATTTTTTTAGACCAGATTCACCAGTGGTGGACAAAACTCATCAGCTCACCTGAAATGGACCAATGATACACATCAGTACCCCGTTACTCAACTGTTCAACATTTTCGATTTGGCCTCGCAGCAATCGTGCAATGGACAGGCAATGAGGCAAAAGCCATCACCAAATGATTCCTGGCTGCAGTAGCAGGAGATACACCTGAGATGGGAGTGGAGGCAGCTCGTTCGGTGATGGACTTCACATTTGGAGCATGGCAGCCACAACTAGACAAGGATGACCTGGCTTGTCTAGATCGTGATCTTTGGGTTTTTCATGAAACGCATGAAATATTCATCACATGCAGTGTGTATACTGGGGAAGACTTCAACAACTTCTCCAAAATGCACATGATGGGACACTATACTCACCAAATCAGGGAATGGGGAGCACTGGATGGCTACAACACCGAGGGCCCAGAGCAGCTCCACATCGAATATGTGAAGATACCATACAGCATGACTAATGGGGTCGAGCCCAAGCCACAAATGACTTTGTACTTGCAATGCATCAAAGCATTGTGTATTCATCGAACAGAACTCGAGCGAGCCAGCATAATCGACCTGTGGAAGTGCCGCTATTGTCCTGAGGGAGACCCAAGCGAAACAGTAATAAAAGCCAAGCTGGACTGATATAGAAATCAGGAGGGTGAACAGGATGAGGACAAGGAACTGGTCAAGGAGCGAATTATTGATCCAACCAGTCAGGAAGGGATCGATGATGTATAAGTAGAACCGAGGGACCTGACAAGGCCACATGAGAAGGGTGCTTACCAACCCAAGCCCCTGATTGTGATTGCCAAAGAGCCAACACTCCCAATCATAACTGCCACCACTATCATTGAGCAGTACCAAGCACCTGACTTTCTTGAAGCTCTACATACATACCTCAAAACTCGTCATGTCTACCTCTCCAAAATCATTGCTGACAAGCACTCCTTCGGCATTTACCATAAACTCAAACTCCTCCACCCACCCCTGCCTTTTGATCCACTCAGCAGTGCTCGAACAGAGCTTGTTCGCACCAGTCCAGCTTGCTTAAACAACCACAGGATCGTCCATAGGGACCCCTTTTTTGATACTGTTCTTATTGAACATGACCGCTTCACAAGCAGTCTTCAGTGTGAGTTCAACTCCTTATTTTATCTCTTCTGCGACTAGCAAATGGCTGACACTCTCTGTACAGGGTATTGCCCAGCTTGAGTTCTTGTAATTTTCCAGCTACACTGCCATCTGTTAAAGCAGCACCCTGAGGTCATGGCTTATGTGGAATTATTCAAAGAATTCCCATTGAGAATCCCCAAACAACATGGATTGCTGGTGATGAAGCCTCTATACCTCAGTCACCAACAGGCTCACCTGGTGATTCCTGTCACTGATATTATAGAGCTGTTAACACGGGTCCCACCTCACACGGTTCCTGGGGGTACCCATGTAAAACCCGTGTCCAACCCGTGTCACACGGGACAAGGGACGGTCTGGTACTGACCTCAACACACAGGGATCCATGCATTGACTACCAGGTACCAGG
>WSTI01000158.1:0-12298 GCA_019616915.1 Ceratobasidium sp. 423
CGTCTGGGTGCCCCAGACTCATCCGGTGCGCGCTCCGCGCCGGATCGCCCAGATCCTCGTCTGGATCCTGGCGACATCGGTTTCTGTGCGGGTCTCACGAAAGCTGGAGCCCCGGAGCCTAAGTGTTCGAATTCATCAAAGTTAACACGGGGAATGAAGGCTAAGAATACCACACGACCAAACGCATGAACCGGGGGAATGTACGCCTGAGTCGCTGGCGCCACAAATATACATAAATCCCTATACTAGTATCATCTCGCCGACAATAAGCTATTCCGAGGCCTTGGAGTCAGATGATGCTCAAGCCCCGTGTGAGAGGCACCTTCAGTTAGCCGGATTTTACTGAGCCAAGCATGCCAACAAGCTCACACTAATGTACCGCCTAAACGAAAAGTTTCAGGGTGGGGTGTAGAGTTTGTCTGGACCATTGGAAGTCCCCTCCCTCTTATCTCCGGCATGGTCGCATCCAAAGCTTAGGCCCGGCAAGATCCCTTGTAACCGCTTGAAGCTCGAAAGGGGAAGTACGGAATGCGTTTGATAGCCATGGCAGATCCAACGACAACCAGTTGAATATGCGCTCTAGTTCTAAAAGGCATTTGACATAACCATCTATGATATAATTAGATGTCTTACTTACGAATGGGTTGAGCGATTTGTGTGTTGGATGGTGAACAATATATGATGACCAGCATACAATCAGCACCAACAAGGGAGAAGAGAAAATACCGAGCTGAACAAGCCCGAAGTGCTGAAACCGTTTGACCTTACTCCCAACGGATTTTTAGGGGCCACTGCAACTGATCCCAGCACTAGATCAGAGCTATCGGCAGAGGTCGTGGCTTCCCGCATGCAACCTGGTAAGAGGAGAGCCAAGGAATTCATTAGAAGGTGCGAGATTCTGAGCGAGAACTCTCACCACGACACCGAGTCGTCTGATACACCGGTATTCCCGTACAACGTAACATGCAGCACAAGTCAAGTCAGGTAAAGAAGGTGGGATTCAACTTGCATGCGAGTGGCTTTGTGGTTCCAAATGGTAATGATCGGATCAAGTTGTCTTATATGTCTTATTCACCAGGATATTGGGTGGATGCACCAAACTCAGTCGAATACAATTCATCGGGTTATAATACATTCACAAACGATCAAAAACATTGCAGGAATTCAATTTTGAATAACGCATTAATGGCGAAACGATTTCCATACCAGCCTATCACCTTCCGATTCACCCTGATATCTTCTCAATTCTTGTCGATATACCCCTGCAGGCAATGTCGACAGTGGAAAATTCCTCGGAATCCCACTCAGAGTCGAATGCAGCACCTGGGTCCAGGCAGGAGCTTGCTCATCCCAGCCCGGGATAGACCGAGGCTCAAAGTAGATAAGGCCCTTGGTAGCATGCTATTCGATGCACAATGGGTTAGCCAGTTAGAAACAAGAGCATGACAGTATAAAAAACAAACAATAAAGCAATCTAAGAAGAAGTAAAGATCGTCATAAATAGATATCTAGTAGTTCTCGGTGGTTAGGAATACAAAAGAGTGGTCAGGAAGAGATTGGCCTGCCTCGCTTGAAATAACAGCCCCATCCAAATCAAACATAGTGGAACAGCAGCTCCAGTTTTGGGAATTAGGCCGCACCAAGCAAATGACAGGTTCTATTCTGGGGGGAAACCTGATCGACCTCCATCAAGGTATAGCAAACCGGTATATCACCATGCCTCACCTCAACTTCAACTTGTCGTTGAACAAGGATATGCTTTCCGTCGTGCCTGTCCACACTGTGGCGAAGGGGTTAATAGATTGGCAGTCGAGGGGGGAGGTTTATACCCACATGCAACCACCATGCCACTGGAAACGCATTGAATAAGGTACCCAACGTCAGGTGGCGGAGATCCCACTCACTGGATGGGTATTCGCTTCCCACATGAGTTCTCACCTCTGCTGGGTTGCGGTTGGGAAGGTTTACCAAGTATTGTGCCATCGTGCTGTGGGAAGAAGGGCTAGCAGCAGCAGGCTTCAAGCGTGGTGGATTAGCCTACCAGTTGTTTTGCTAAAATTTCCATCGGTTTGATGATGTGGTCCCCGGAGTACCGTTGTTCAACCACTAGTCTAAATATTCCAGATTAGTAGAGTGACACTTCCAATGAGACATCAGCAACGAACATCACCTGGTCGCCTGAGCAATAGTTGTTAGATAGAAATCTACGAGCATCTGCCATGGCTTTGTCATTCTGTGGATTCTTCTCTTCCGGCGCCTTGGATGGGGGTGGTTTGAGTCGCAAACGGAACAAAAGGCGGTCCAGAAGAGAGGGAGATGGAGCTGGAGAGCGAGGAATCCATTGTCGCAGAACCAGCTGTGGACGGTCTCCCTTGTCATCCTGAATCATGGGCTGTAAATACCCTGTTCCGTCCTCAGTGACAGGCGCAAACAGCAGTGGGAATACGAACAGGGGTAGTCATACCCTACCAAATCAGCCGTTCACACTCGGAAATGACACATGGGCGTGTGTGGCTCACCATCACCGAAATACACCACCAGCCTCCTCGGGTTCATGACAGCTGCCATGTCGTCACTCATAACGAGTTGCCGTTCGGGAGGCACAGATGGGAGGCGGGAAAGACGTGTAGCCTCGCTGCACAGGGTTTGGATGCGATTGATCAATAGGCTGCCGTTGTATGATGGCAGCAGTATGGCAGAGGATAGGAGCTGGAGACCAGGCAAGTTGCCCAGGATCGTTGGTACTCGTTGTGACAAACGCAGCGGCGGCAAATGCAACTTGGCAAATTGCATTAACTCGGCGCTTATATCGGCCGCCTAGCGCCTGTTGCACATCCACCACCACCCTCACGCGCCATCAGATACAACCAAAGCAAATCGGAAGCGCGGAGATATCTACCCCTCTCGGCAGGTATCTACCTGATTAGCTCTTCTTGGCGGCCCTCGATGCGACTTTTTTCGACAACCCGACTTGCGTATAATGAGAGTGCTATCTGGGCAGTGGGGGCTCAACTCAATGGATATGACCCTTTTCTTTGGGCTAAGACCCTCCAGTCTCATTCTACCTCGCGCAACTTATCTAGCCCAGACTCAATGGCTTGCATGGGAACTCGCGCGACTCGATCATCTGCAAGGATTGCAAGCCGACGGGATTGAACTTGGCTATTTAGAACTGTGCGACCCTGCCACCATTACTCACGATACATAGTTGGCTCGTAGTCTTATCCAATTCACGTCCTCACATCGTATACCGTAGTCTATGCTCTACCCACGGCTTCCGCCTCATTTTCTTTCCCGTCGTTTCACATGACGGATGGGTATGTGTGCGTATGCCCATGTGAGTACCTCGGGTCAAATGCCGAGTCGCCCCGTTTGACTTCGGAAAGGAATCAGGTCTAATGCTGGGTGAGTAGTATTACCGTTTGGATGGAGATCCGAATTTTTGCCCTACTCGTTGGTACCGGTCTTTGCGGCAAATGCGGTCTCATCACTGGGGTCCAACTCTGCATTCAGTGCAGGTGTAATTAAAGAGGGGGGACGACAATGTTGTTATTACATTATACTACATATTATGAATGTACCTAGTGTTTAATTATGTGTTAGCTGGGTAATCAGGTTTCTATTACAATCAGAATAATTACACCATTTTCTTTAATTATCAAATCGATTCATGAGGAAAATCACATGCATACAACCACTAAGGATAGCTGACCAGCCACACACCCCGGTACTTGATATGGTAGATATATTATTGACTAAGTATTGAACAACTGCAGAATGACCACAAAACAAGAATGATCTGGGAAAGAAGAGGTCACCATGATTACCTGTGAGACACGGCTAGATATGTGAATGACATACCTGAATACTGGTTACATGTGGTCCAGACGACGCCAATGTGCAAAGAAACCATGAGTGAGATGATTGTAAAACTCATTCAAGAAGAAATGCTCATGGTGGCGAAGGCTCCCATAGGCATCACGATGTTGGATGGGTGTAGTAAGCCATAAGTAATCGGGAACAAGGTGACAAGATAGCACGAGCATACTAAGCGGTAATACCAACGAAGCACGGGACCCGTCTGAATAGGCTGGCGTTGTTGAATACAGGAGGTGGCTGATAGTGCGGTCAGGTCTGAAGGCCGTAAATGTGTCAAGATACACAAGAGGTCCGGAAAAAAGGTGTTGAAGGCGTGGAGGAAGTGCAAATATTGTGCGGACATGACCAGCACGAAACCCTAAGCACCAGCAGACTGTAGTTAGCGTATCAGCATAATTAAAGTCAGTTGGAGCAACTCACGCACAAGCCCTGAGCCTCGAATGTTAGACGCAAATAAAACTGTATCAGAAGAGCCTATTTTCCGAGTACGACTCGCGGGATCGCATGTTGCTGGGTAAGCACGCACTACATCGCGCTGGACGGAGGACTTCGTGGTGGTAGGAGGCGCTGAGTGTAAAAGGGTAGCCCGATGCCAGACTGGAAACTCATCAGAGGGAAGAATGAGAGGCTCTTCGCGCCGTAGCCGAGCCTTTGGCATAAGAAAACGCCGTAGCTGCCGGATTAGATCGGAGGCCCCATATTGCGTGATTAATCCCCGCCCCGAAACGGCAGGGAATGGCGGCCGCCGAGCAATGGAAATGCTGGGTCGGGGATAATGGTACAAGTCCGAACCCTCGGGTTCCATGTAAACTAGGTCGTCTTGATCGTCCTCGCCATAGTCGCTATCATCGTCGCCATCGTTATCATCATCGCTGTCCACCTCCTCCTCGGTGTCTTCGCTCGGATCGTTGTCCTGCTCGCTCGTAACTTTAGTGCCGTCGAATCCATACATCCTCAGTTCCACCTCAACTCCCAGCTGGTCGCCATAGTATTCGTCAATCAAGGCCCGTTGTATCTGGAGTGCTTCGAGTCGGCGGACGTAATCAACAATTTGTGGCATGGGGTTTCGTCGGTTTGATTTTCGCCAGCCATTCTTCACGTACAATATGTGCAAGTGTTCTGGCGTTTCCGTACTATACCCATCCGGAGTTCCCAGCTCTCGAATAGATTCCGCATAGTGCCCTAACATGTGAAGCTTGGGTATCCTGTCGAAGGTATTTTTCCCTGGAACGAGCACTAAGTCGACCAATACTTGTTTCTCCCGATGAAATGTCGCCAATGCCCCCTCTAACTCTGCCAACTCAATGTCGGTCAACCTCTCCTGTTCGGCTAGAAATGCAAAGTCAAGGAGAGAGCGCATAACACGAACGAAATCTGCAGGTGCTTGCGCATCAATAATGACCAGCAAGAATTGCCGCATCATATCTCTTGACTCCCGACCCGTCCAGACCTTGACTTTGGTCACACCGCGCTTGAAATGTCGTAAGCCCTTCGCCAGTGGCATCGACTTGAAACGGTTGTTGAACTCCTTTGTACCGAGTAAGTCCTCAGCCCAGTCTCTTGCGTGCTCATACATTCCTTTATAGAGTTGGTGCAGAAGATCTGGCGTGAAACACATCCCAATCTCAAGTTCGGGGATGAACTCCCAAAATGCGGGCCATGGCTTCATCCGAAGTGACTTGAGTTTCGCTGCATTATTGGTGTTTCGGTAAGCCTGGAGTGCCTGAATCGCTCCGTCGCGATCTCGGGGGGCTGATGCACAACTCCCCTGCCCCCGACCAGTCCATTGCTGCATGCACCTTGGGCACCCATTTCGGCGCGTGCAGGCAATGTCATTCTGTTCAGGCCAATCGGCGACCCATGCTGCGATCGTAGGATAAATATGGCGTAGACCGCCATCCGCACACCAAGCGAGTAGCCCGTCTGAGGATGCGGTTTTGAGGGGCGCAAGGAGTGTGGAAAGAGACCTATGAAGTAGTTGTCCTCGGTAATTCGCTCGTGTTTCTTCGTTGGCCACATCTTCAAAATCTTCAACAGGCAAATAACCTATGATAATCATTGCACGCTTCGTGGGGCGACGTCGAACAGCTTTGCTAATGTTGCCGATAGAGAGGTATACGGGATACCCCTTCGGACCTTTGGGATTGTTTGTAAGTGTAGTCTGATCAGTCGCAAGGATAAGAGGCACGATTGTGCCTTTTGGATTCCGGATCAGGTACTTGGGTATGTCAGCGTGCAGTATTCAATGGTCAATCCACTGACATTACTTGCCTGCATACGCCACCACCAATCCCCACTCCACATCTCATCATAAATGCGATGTGTACGTGTGTCCGATGTCCAATGTCGCTCCGGTGCATAGCGCATACAATCTTTGAAGCGACTGGCGCTAATCAACTCACGGATTACCGCAAGTATATCACGTAGGTATAAGGTACATTTCCGCTCGAAAGACCCCTCGCCTGCGGAAACTTCTGCCGTGTCCCACTTTGGACCTCTTGGCAAACGATCGAGGTCTCTCAATAGGTCCGCATTGTTTTTCCATGGGACTTTCCCTTTATACTGGGCCATAGGGCATGTCGATAAATATGATCGGTAGAACCCGACTAAATGCTCACCATAGGGCTCTTCAAATGCCTCGTCCGAGCGCTCCCAGACAATCCCGTCGTCATCAAGAGTTCGGCAGTTGCAAATAGCTCGCAATTCCCAAGCGCGCCACATGAGTCAAGATAAGTCCGTACGTCCTTGCCATCCCTGCGCATCATCCCAATAGGTGCACCGGCCGTGCCAATTGGAAAGGGCTCGACGTAAATGCCATCCCGCATACATCCATTTTTAGGACAAGTATCGCCTTCCGGTCTGACGTAACATCCGGGGAATATGGATGGCCCAGCACCCGGGGACTCCTCCTCGTACACTCACGGCCGCTTGAGCGGGGGATTGGTATTTGAAATAGGACGTTTGGGTGAGTTTGCTCTGCGATTTCTCTTTCTCTGTGGCTTCTTGCCAATGGCATGCTTGTGTTGATTACGACACGATTTGCGTAGGAGAATGTGTCGATTGCGATCAGCATCTGTGCGAAAGCGCCTCGGACAGTATGGGCAAGTGAACCGACACCCGTCAACGGGGATAAGCTCTAATGGGCTCCCTCGTGGCAACTTAGGCAGCATTATAGCTGCGCGACGCGTGGCTCGCGCATACATGGTACGACCCCGGGCCATTGACACGGAGAGAGAGCTCAATAGGGAGGGTTGAGTATTGAAAAGGGGAAAAGGTGATATTCTCTTCGTCTGCCACCCTTTTTCATACTACTCCTTCCCAGCAGCGTATGTCAAGCTTCGGCACCTCTATTCTCGGAACCTCTATTTCACGATTTTCGGCCCCATACCGCCCTGGTCTGCCCGCTATGGCTTGTGCCTGGCTCGTGCCTGGTTCCCCAGTCGGCCCACGTGCTGAGCACAACCTATCCAGCACAGTCCTGCCGGGCGCCGATGCACAATGGTGTGTATTTTCATAATTTTCTGCATTATTCACTAACGTGCGTAATTCCAGCGCTGTGCCATTTGTCAACGTACTGGTCACCATGGCGGTCCTGCCCAGACGCCGCCGGGACCTATACCAATTACGAGCCCGAAACAACGTGTCACTCGATCACGCCATGCTCCCGACCGACACTGCAAGGGCTGGACGAACGCTTTGGTCGACACTCGTTCTTGTGGGCCTAAGTTCAACAAGTATGTCATTAACATTTTGCGAGCTATTTAAGCCTTGCCATCGCCCCAATGACCACCACTGCATCCATTACCTGATATCTACTTACACCCGCTACACTACCCAATCCTGCGAACCAGAACACTCTGGCTCGCAATTAACCGACCACCACACCATCCGTAAGCTGAGAATATCCATGTCAATATGTAACACACTTACAAACTCTTTATATTTCTAGTCTTTGCAGCCCGAATTCTTCGGGATCAAGCGTTCTGAGCGATCCCGCCGGCCTTCAGCCCGGAAAATCGAATCCGGTATGTTTATAGGCATATATTCTGCTAAGTTACACATTAAATCCGCCTTTAGATGAATACGAGGCTAGCTCGAGAGGGTCCAGTCGACCCCCCACTCCTTCGACGCGAACACCCAAACCAAAATCCAAGAAGCGCCCCCACGGCGAACGAGGCAACCGTGCCGGTCACATTGTCCAGCCTTCTCAGCCCAGGAAGGCGGGCAACGAGTTCTCGCCGGGTAAGTGATGTGAATCTTTGTGTGCGTTTACTATCACCGAATTAATTCTACACTCGCTAGAACCAACTCCCACTCCGGGATCCCCACCTAGCAATCCAAGCCTGGCTCAAATCAATGTCAAGAACCGCTCCAAAGCCATTCACTACTCGACAGACTTCCTCGGGTCCGACACCTCCCACCTCTCGACTAGGATGCTCCAGAGGATACTCGACTCCCGTTCCGCATATACCGAGCTCACTCAGGCGGGTCCCATGGAAACTACGGGGGGCAGTGCTCCGGTAAGTGTCCGCCCGCTTTTGGTTGTGCACGATTAGTTTATTTATTCAAATAATAGGCCATCATGCAATCGGCCAAACAAGTGGTCCTGGGGAGCGGACACCCGCCACTTCCCACAACAACTTCCAGTATGTGAATGTCGCTTAATTCACAAATATGCAATTAACAGACTTATTCGTGACCTCGTAGATCCCCAATTCACGTCACAATCGAGTTCACAACCTGGCACGCGCATTCCTGCTACGCCGAGGCACTCAACGACGGATGTAGGAGTGGATTCTGGCAATGACACTGCGACAGAATCCGAGTCAGAGCCCGAGTTTGTTGAAGTTGGGCCCAACGACTCTATCTCTCAGTGTCTTACTCGTCCTACTTTGGTTCGAACTGCTTCTCCAGCTGCTACAACATATAATTCGACCCCTAATGTCCCTAATCCTATTGCCCCGCTTCCTCCACATGTTCCGGTAGCTGTTACTATGCAGGACCGGGGTATTTCCCCAAGCCTATTCACACCCTACCACTCTGATCGCGCGGATCTCATAACCAGTGCCTTACCAACGGACCCCGAGACTATGTCGGTTGACGAATCTGCACCCAAGACTGAAGCCAACCCTGAGTATGTCTCGGACTCGGACTCGGACTCGGACTCTGCCCCCACTCCTAAACGGCTCCGCCTTGCCAGTCCTCTCAATTCCAAGTCTCATATCGTCTATACCGGTCGATCACTATCTCATCAAGGCTCACAATCGCGTGCGAAGGGCAGGGAGCACAACCCGGACCCGAACCCAAACCCTCTCTTGCAACCCCCTTCCCCATCCGACGTTAGTGCGATCCTCAGTTGGGCTTTAAACATGGCTCAGCAGGCAGGCACATCATCCGCAATGGCCAATGGAGCGGATCCAGCTACTCAACCCGGCAAAACCTTTGGTTTGTTCGCTAAGGTGATTGAGGGTCTACAGGCTCAATTGGCCACCTTCAATTTGGCCAACTCCGACCCCAGGTCTCAACAACCATCGACAGTCCCCGGCGACATGGAAGTAGTTGAGGATGATGCCGAGAGGAGGGATGCCGCGGCTCGACGGAATTTTGGAAAGCATGTGGTACGTATTCTTACTATTCCTAGTCAACACACCTATTCATAACTAACATGCAGGGCTCAAAACGAAAGGTTACCCTGGACGACTTCCCTGGGATCAATCGACGGATTGCCTCTTTGGCCATTCCGGAACTCCTCGCCATGACTTTTACCCGAGGCCCCTATGAAGTGAACGCCACCATTGTTGACTGGGGATACGAAGCTTTTAAGCTTGTATCCTGCCGTTTGCAACCCGGGGAGCCGTATCAGAAGCCACCAAGGGAACTCATCCAGCTTGTAAGTAACGCTACCCCCTCCGAAGTAAATCTCTAACCTGTCTAAGATGGTACATCGTGCTTCATGGTACCATGGAGAGCTTAAGAAGTATATTCGCGGGAAGATTGAAACCGAATATGGCTTCATCAACCCACCTCAAACACATGAAGAGCGCCGAACTAACCGGCAACTTGCCAAGCGACTCAAACCGAATGCATTTCATTGTTTTGTAAGTGGTTTCAACCATTCTCATATCATATGAACAACTGAGTAACTGTGCTTACAGGGGCTTGTCCCCGATATTAACGCATACGAGCACCCTGCGGTCCGCAAATGTATTGCTGTGGGGTATTTCAACAGACCTGATTCGATCGGTATGCAATTCCACGAGCGTTTTCGCCGACTCCCTCTGCCAGCCGTTGCGACTATTCTCACCATTATGCAACATTGCATTGGCGAATGGAAGACAGGCTGTTTCATATCTCGTGAGCTCAATGCGGGTCAGCAACTCAAGGTTTACGAGGCACATTTAAAAGGGCTTCTCGAGTATGCACGACCGGCTCCGAAGCGGCTTCTGAGGTTCCGACGTGAATGGTTTTGGTTTGGAGTGTACGTTTTCTACTACCCGACTGTATATGGTACTGATTAGGGCTATTTAGAGCTTACTCTGGCGTTCCACTTGGGGAAGAGCAGCCAGTTCAGCCCATTACCCGGGCAGACCGGGTCCGTCCGGATACGCCGGCTCCAGGTGGTGTCGCCTAGCTGCCCGTTTACCGAAGGAGTTCGGCTTCTGAGAATATTTAATCCCCACTCTTCCTCTGTCTCACTCGTACCTCTCCCTCTGTATCCTTCATTGTGTCCCACACCTCCTAAAGCCTGTATCTAACTGCCTTCACATTCACAAAGGTATGTATGATTAATCTTAAGTTACATATCCCCCTATTGACGAAACCCCGGGTATGTTCTATAGTTTGCTTGTACATCTGTTTTTGACCCTCACTCACCTAACCTAGGCATTCCATTGGAATCATGTGTATAATTTGCAATGTACTGTAGTAAATGTTTTGAAATATTATGCCCCATTCAGCTTATTGTTGGCGGGTTACTTGGAGCCCTGATGATATGAGGCTTCTCTCAATCTAATCTACTTTATTGTTGATCATTTGATAATTTCCTTGATTGGATCAACAGCCCAATTGATTGATTGATTATCATCCTGATTGATCCCAGCACTCTCTCGCTTGTGTTTCCCCATGAATTTACTCTATGCTTAATGATAAACATGGTTGTGAAATGGATGTAATATGATTGAGCTATTACAATCCATTTGCACTTGTAATTATGTATAATCAAGCAGTGTAATTGCTCCACATAATGAGGTGTAATTACTGATGGGTTCTATAATTAGGAATTATTAAAGAGGGGGGGACAACAAAAGTATAAGTGGATAATCTCAGGTTATATGCAGTAATTACAAGTTATTCCCCCCCACATTTTTTGCAGAGAATGTTATCAGGTCAGCACCCCAAGTTCATTTCGGATCGCAATCGTGAAAGGAGTAGAGAAACGAGATCAGTCGGGCAAACCGTGGATCTGGAAAGCAGGTACTAGTAGAAAATGTGGGATCCTGGGCGAACACTCTGAGTCATCTGATAGACAGGTTTTTCTGACTGAGATGTGTCGCAAGTAAATTTATGTGCACACTCTTGAACACAATTCGAATATGAATTGAGCCGGAATGCTCTGATGAAGGTACTTAGGCCAAGCCGCCTCACTCTCCCATACGAAATTCACTTCGATGGTGTTCAACGAAGCCCGGTAGATGTATAAATCATTGAACTACTTGATAAGAATCCAAGACGTAATAACCCGCTAATGACGAAACAATTCCCATACTAGCCTATCCGCCTCTCCTACCCACGACTGGACCCTATACCTGTTCAGTTCTTGTTGGTAAATCCCTGCAGCCTGTAAGGGTTGTGTGCGCGAACCTCACATACTCGGCACAGCCTGCGGCTGTGCCCAGCTTACCTCACCCGCATACACACTCCTTTCCTCCCTTTTTTCCTATTTCACTTGTTCTTATTTCATATACTCGTTTCCTCTCGTCTATATAAACTGCTCATTCACATGTAGATACAGCAAGATTCCATCAAATACAAGGTACTCGGCTAGTCAATGCTCACTTCTAAGCTTCAACATTGCCATCTCCCTCTCCCATTTGACCGAGACCACTCATGTCTCACACAGCCAGTGTCGACAATGGAAATTTTCTGGGAATCCCACTCAGAGACAGGTTCATCACCTGAGTCCAGATGGGGGCTTTCTCATTGGGACTCGGCAATGCAATCTTCGAAAGTCTGATCAGTCACATGATGTATTTTCAGCATCAAGATGGCCTGGAAAACCAGCTCATTCGCGCTCATTCTATGAGAGAATTACAGATTAGAGAATCAGTTAGCTGTATGCAGGCGTGAAATATAACATTATCCTTTGAGCCCAATTTTCATTAGTTCCTTTGGATAAAAAGATAGTTGTGTTGGATAAAAT
>WSTI01000159.1:0-12271 GCA_019616915.1 Ceratobasidium sp. 423
AAGAGAGAGGTCAAGCTGGGAGCATTCCTCACAGCTTGACCTCTTGTCTATGAGGACTTAGCCAATAGTATCTATTCACCATCCACCCATACCCTAGCCCAGATCCCCTCGTTGGGTCAAGTGTGTCTTTAACTGCATTATTCATAACCCTGGGCCCTTGTTCGCCCCTCTACCCTGTCAGTCACCCTTTGTCAGTGCATATAAGTCCTTAGCTACCTAGTTAAGGCATAAATCGCTTGGTATATACAGCGTAGCCGCCTTGCATACATACTTAGGGTTACATGTATGAACCCTCTGCATACCTTGCCTAGACTGTCCAAGCTGAGTTGTGACACTAGGTCAAGCCATTCTTCCTCATCAACAAACGAGAGTGTCCATGTTATATCACCATACCCTGAAATGCTGATAGTCCCTGGGTGCATAATATTCAAAAGCACCAAAGGATAGGCAGTAAGGATTGGATAGAGGCATTGATTAGCAATCGTCCGCATACTATGGTGTCCACACCCTAAGCCCTACATTGTTAGTCAGTCGAATCTCCACTTGTGGTAATCCTGTTACTAATTATGCCTGTCCACAGCTGTAATAGTTATCAAAGGACTGTTCAACGCCAGAGAGGAAACAAACAGTTAGTATTTTTGTGCTTATAAATCTGTCATCTTTGCTTACTGCTCAAGTACACTCCAGTGTGGGCAGAATGCACATTCTCATACATCCTAGATCTTGTCTTGGGAGCCATCTTCGGCACCCTCTCTTTTTTCCACAAAGCTTGGGATTATGACCAAGCCATCAATGATTTGACTGGTGTGCTTGCTCTCACTCAATGATACAGGTGAAAGAAATATGAGCTTATTGATCTGTATGATCAAATCATTGAAATCATTAATCTCCAAGAAGCCCAGATCAATGAGCACAATGAACAGGTCGTTGAACTCCAAGAAGACCTCTTCCAAGCCAATCTGCAGGTCGATGCCTATCAGGAGCAGGTCGACACCATCATCACTCAAGGGCGAGGCACAATCCACCCCCACGACTATACATTCCTCACATTCCGAAATAATAACAATCAGGCAGAATCTTTGCCTCCATATCAACCCACATCTCCATGATACACTCCAAGTCCCAAAGCCTTCATTGAGCCGGAACGCGATCCCCTCTGGTATCCAAGCAATCGAAGCCCTACACCCGAAAGTAGCAAGCACAAAGTCATCTACAAACTGGAGGTTATCAATATTTCATCAGATTCAGAGGAATTGTAGTTATGTCTTCTGTGTACAATTCGCATCACTCGTCACAGGCTGGTTCCCTGATGGCACACATCCAAATTCCTCGTCCAGCCCATCAGGCCACTTATGAAGAAATTGATAACATGAGACATGATATTGTGGGTTTCAACATGTACAAATTACTAGCAGATGTCCATGAATCTATTGCCTTGGTCCGCACTGATATACGAGAAGTCCAACTAGAAGTCAAAGTGATGAGATGACAATTCTCACAAGTACCAGGAGCAGCCATCTATGATGCTAGAGGATACCCAACATTCCATAACATTGATTTCCCCTGAATGGATTTAACTCAGATGATGCTCAACCATATTGAGCAATTATTTATCCAACATCAAGTACCCCAAGCACCTGTCCCAATTATCCCTCCAGTCACTCCCATTCCTCCAGTACCCCCCATTGTCCCTATCACTCCTGCCCCCACAACTACTTCTGGAGTGAAATATGCTACTCCGGACAAGTATGATGGGAAGAACAAGGAAAAGGCAGAGGACTTTGCTACTGCCTGTGACATGTATTTAGATGCTAAGGGACAAGGCCTGACCAACAGGCAAAAAATTGATTTTATCACAGGATACCTGGAGGGAACAGCATGTGACTGGGTACAACCTCACTTGAGCCAAGAACGTCTGACACCTGGTTCAGTAGCTTGGTTAAATGATATTACACTATTTTGGAGGGAATTTGATAAATGCTTTCGGGACAATAACAAGGCTGAATAATATCGCCTCAAATTCCAAGCTTGTAAACAAACAAAGTCAGTTCAGGAGTACTTGTGGGATCTTCAGACATATGCTATGCCTCTTGGATATTCTGATGAGGTTATTCGAGACCACTTCTATGATGGTCTAAAGAAGGAAATTAAAGATATGATGATGAATCAGCTCTTCAATCAAGCTACTGCTACCTTCGAACAAACTAGGAATCTGGCCTTGGAAATCGATAATTATTTAGAATTCTATTGCACACCATCTACATCTAATGCTCCCAAGGCCACCTCTACTCCTGCCAACACCCCACACCCATGCTTCAATGTTGGTGACCCTGTCTTTATGATGGATGGTGGTCAGGCTAAAAAGGGGATTATTCAATCCATTGCTCATGAGGGTTCAGGCCCGGCCCAACCAACCATTAAGTGGAATCAAGGTGGAGTGAGCAAAACTCCATTTAATCAGATCAAACTTGATGCTCGACCCACTACCACTGCTTTTATGCCCTCCAAACCCTCTACCTCAGCCCCCAAGATAGATAATAAGGGGCTGGCTCCTATGGATCTCAATGGTAAGGGCAAAGGAGTTTTCACATGCTATAACTGTGGAGGACATGGGCATATATCCACACAATGCCTGTCTAAGGCCATCTCGGGTCATGTTGCTGAAGTGGTTGGGGACCAAGGACCTGAATTAGTGGAGGTAGAAATTACATCTGATGTAGAGTTGGGAAAAGGAGGGGCCGGAACTCTCTAAGGAGTGAAGTTCTTGGCCATGTTCTGAAGGATTGCAATGTATCATACTTAGAGTTAAATTCTATTAGCAACACATCTCAGATCCAAGTACCGATCGTCGCAAGTCCAAGTAAGACTCCTATTTCTCAAAAATCTCCATATTCTGCAAAACCCTTTTCTACCAAAGCCCTTTTAGATTCGGGCATGTCCTCTTGTTTTATCCATCCCAAATTGGTCAAGGAGTACAGATTACCCTTGATCCCTCATCAAGTCCCCTGAAAGCTCCGAGTTATCGACAGGCATGAAGTGGCATCAGGCAACATCACCCATTACACCCAATTTAATATGACTATTGGCTCTCATGAGGAAGAAGTGGAGTGCCATGTTACAGACATCGGAAACCATCATATGGTTCTGGGTATGTCATGGTTCAAAAAGCATAACCCGCTCATCAACTGGGACAAGTCCACCATCTCTTTTAATTCCCCTTTCTGCACCTGGAAGTGCCTTAAAATTGCAAGCACTCTAGAACTCAAAGGTGAATCTATGTTACCTCTCCCATACTGCCAATTTTCTAAAGTGTTCTCTGAGGAAGAATCCACAGTCCTTCTACCACATCAGGAATATGACTGTGCAATTGAATTGGTAGAAGGGGCCAAACTATGGCATGGCCCTATTTTTAAGACCATGATTGAAGAGGACCTTGTGTTGAAGGAAGAATTAGCACAACTTTTAGAATCTGGCCATATTAGAGCATCCAAATTGCCCATGGCTTCCTCTGCATTTTTCATTGAGAAGAAACCAGGCCCAGATGGAAAAAAATGTTATCATATGGTAGTGGATTATTGCTACCTCAATTCTATCACCAAGAAGAATGTTCATCCCTTGCCATTGCTGGATAACCTTATAGAACGATTGCAAGGCGCCACTGTATTTACTAAGTTCGATCTAAAATGGGGTTATAATCTGGTCCACATCAAGGAAGGAGACAAGTGGAAGACAGCCTTTAAATGCAAATATGGGTTATACGAATACCTGGTCATGTCCTTTGGACTTACCAATGCACCAGCAGTTTTCCAACATCTAATGAATGATATATTCCGAGATATCTTAGACATTTTTGTAATCATCTACATGGATGACATTCTTATCTTCTCTAAGAATGAAGAAGACCATATCAGCCATGTCAGGGAAGTCTTAAAATGATTGCAGGAGAACAACTTGTTCTGCAATCTAGAAAAGTGTTTCTTCCACATCCCCAAAATCGATTATCTTGGATTTATCATCTCAGGCAAGGGAGTCAAGGTAGACCAAAGCAAGGTCACTGCAGCTCTTAACTGGTCCATTCCCAAAAGTGTGAAGAATATCCAGGAGTTCCTGGGATTCGTCAACTTTTATAGACAGTTTATCCCTAATTTTGGGACTATGGCAAGACCCCTTTATGACCTCCTTCGGAAGGAGGCTGAATGGAACTGGATGGATAAGCAGACACAGGCCTTTGAAACACTCAAGAAAGCTCTTAAAGAGGCTCCAGTCCTGTTGCAACCTGATGTCACAAAGGAATTCTTCCTCAAATGCGATGTTTCAAATTATGCTACTGGGGCTATCTTGTCACAAAAGGATGAAGAAGGAAAGCTCCATCCAGTGGCATATTTTTCCAAATCCCATTCCCCAGCAGAGAAAAATTATGACATCTTTGATAAGGAGCTGCTGGCGATTATTCATGCACTGCATGAATGGAGACATCTACTTGAAGGAGCTATGTTCCCGGTCCAAATCTTGATGGACCACAAGAACTTTGAATACTTTTCTAAGTGCCAAGAACTCTCTCAATGTCAAATCCGATGGTCAAACTTTCTTTCTAGGTTCCGATATCAAATTATCTATAGACCAGGAGCTCAAAACAAGAAGGCGGATATATTATCGAGGCGCTATGATTTGGTACCCCTTGAGAGGGGGGTGGAGAACCAAGTTCTCATTTGTCCGGAATTTTTCATTAATGCAATTACCCCTGACTCTGAAATTCATGACTTGATTGGGGAAGCAATCCATGAGGATGAATGACTCAAGGAGATTATTGGCCTATTTAGACAAGGAAAACAAGTAAAGGATTGGGAAATGCAACAGGGACTCCTTTATTTTAAGGGCAAAATTATGATCCCTAGAGATGATACTATTTGTAACCTTATCCTTGAAGCCCATCATGATGCATTGGTGGCAGGTCACCCAGGACAATATAGGACATTAGAGTTGATCTCACAACAATATTACTGGCCTTCTATGACCAAGTTTGTCAATTCTTATGTTTCTCATTGTGAAACTTGTATTCAAGCCAAGCCAACCAACTGTTTGCCCCAAGGTCTCTTAAAGCCTCTCCAAGTCCCTGAACACCCATGGGAAGACATTTCCTATGACCTAGTAACAGGCCTCTCAGTGTCCGAAAACTTTGATGTGATTCTTACAGTAGTGGATTGTTTTTCCAAAATGATTCACCTTATCCCTACCCACTCTATGGCCACTGCTGTGGATATCGCAAACTTGTTCATTACTTATGTCTGGAAACTGCATGGCCTCCCCAAATCAACTATCTCTGATCGTGGGTCTGTGTTCAAGGCCAAGTTCATGCAACAATTGTATAAGCATCTGGACATCAAGCCTACTTTTTCCATGGCATATCATCCTCAGACTGATGGACAGAGCGAGATTATGAACAAGTTCGCTGAAATCTTCCTTTGTATGTTTTGCAACCACCATCAGACTGATTGGGTTGCACTCCTCCCTATGGCTGAGTTCGCATATAACAATTCAGTCAATGCATCTACTGGGAAGTCGTCTTTCCAGATTTGTTATGGGTTTAGTCCAAAAATGACTATTGGAGGAGAGGCAGACAGATATATTCCGATCATGCTGAATTCTTACAAAAAGGTTATGAACATGTTAAAGCTGCTATTATTCTTGCCCAAGAAAGGATGAAAATGTATTATGATCACAAGCATTGCCCAGCTGAGGAATTGGAGGTTGGAGACTGAGCATGGCTTTCCCACCAGAACATTTCTTCAGACTGACCCTCAGATAAGCTCAGCCACAAATGCTTGGGCCCATATAAAGTCTTGGAAAAAGTCGGATCACATGCATACAAACTGGAATTGCCTCACACTATGAAAATTCACCCAGTTTTTCATGTAACCCTCTTAACAAAGTTCGAACCTGACCCACATGGACACGATCCACCTCAACCTCCTCCCATTATCACAGAGGAAGGTGAAGAGGAATATGTTGTCAAAAAAGTAGTGGACAGCTGTATCAAAGGACAAGGCTGTGACCATCAGATGGAGTATTTTGTGAAATGGGAAGGATACAACAAAGGAAGCAACTCTTGGGAACCAGTAGACGGTATGGGGAATGCTCAGGAAGCCATAAATGACTTCCACAAGGCTCATCCAGAGGCACTGACCCTTGAGAGGGGGTAATGTCATGAGTACAAACCTCATGACATATTTTTCTAGTATTTATTATGATTTTTCCGAGTTAGTTTCCTTATTTGGGACAGATATGTGTCAGCAAGTTATTTGTCAGGTCCCCTTGGACCCGTTGGATTAGCTATTGGTCATGTATCTACAAATTAGTTACTTCTCGGGTTGTATGCATTTGTTCTGATGAGGGTGTCTCTCATGTATTTAAGAGAGAGGTCAAGCTGGGAGCATTCCTCGCAGCTTGACCTCTTGTCTATGAGGACTTAGCCAATAGTATCTATTCACCATCCACCCATACCCTAGCCCAGACCCCCTCATCAGGTCAAGTGCATCTTTAACTGCATTATTCATAACCCCGGGCCCTTGTTCGCCCCTCTACCCTGTCAGTCACCCTTTGTTGGTGCATATAAGTCCTTAGCTACCTAGTTAAGGCATAAATCGCTTGGTATATATGGTGTAGCCACCTTGCGTACATACTTAGGGTTACATGTATGAACCCTCTGCATACCTTGCTAGACTGTCCAAGCTGAGTTGTGACACTATTCCCATGTCTACAACACTGCCCCCCCTCTAAGGCCTTTGGAGGATTCGAAGGCCTTTTTCAATAAGTTTTGATAAAATTTTTGTAAAATTTTTTCGGCATTTTTGAGGTTTTCCTTTGGCTCCCAAGTGTTGCTTTCAGGGCCATATCCTTGCCATTTTACTCTATACCACCATTCTTCTCCTCTTCTCTCATGGTCAACAATTGTTTTGACTACATATTCTTCCTCTCCATCGATGGTAATTGGGGGTGGTTTCATTTTAAATGGATGTTTACTGTCCTTTTTGACTTTGGACAGTAACCCTAGGTAGAAGACATTGTGCACTTTCATGGATTCTGGGAGTTCTAACCTGTATGCTAGATCTGAAATCTTTTCGATGACTTTAAAGGGTCCCAGCCTTTTGTCATTAAGTTTAGCTGACTTGGATTTCAGTTTGATATTTTTGGCATCTAGCCAGGCTTCTTCTCCAATTTCGAATGATTAAAGGCACTTCTTTGGGCTTGTCCTTTGTCATATATTCTTTTGAGAGTCGTAAAGTGCTTGTGGCCTCTTCTTTTACCCTTTCCAAGGTATCCATTTGCTCTTCCGCTTCCAGGACATCTGTTTTGACTTTGGTGGGTGAAAATTCTGGTTCTATACCATAAATGCATTTGAATGGAGACATCCCTGTGGCACTATGCTTTGCATTGTTGTAGGCAAACTGGGCCATAGGTAGCCATTTAGTCCAATCCTTTCTTTGGTTACCACAGAAGATTCTCAGGAAGTATTCGATTCCAGGGTTCATACATTCAGTTTGCCCATCACTTTGGGGATGGTATGCAGAAGAGAAGTGGGGCTTGATTCCGAGTTTTTGGTATAGAGCTTTGAGGAATTTGTTATGGAATACCATGCCTCTATCAGAGACTGTACTTTTGGGTAATCCATGGTTTGCCCACACAAACTTGAGGAATAAATCTGCTACTTGGCCCGCATTAATGGTGGAGCTGCATGCAATTAGGATACCATACTTGGAAAATGAGTCAACAATGACTAGGATAGCATCGTTGCCTTGATCATTTGGTAATCCTACAATCATGTCATAGGAGACTTGTTGCCAGGGTCGATCAGGCACAGAAAGGGGTTGTAGTGGAAGTGATGGTTTCTTGGGGGCTCGAGCCCTCTGACATTCCTCACATGAGTTGACATATGACTATATCCATGCTTGCATTCCTGGCCAATAATATTTCCTATTCACCAGTTCTAGCATCCTTTGTCTTCCCAGGTGCCCCACCATTACACTGTCATGATATAATTTGAGGATGGATGTCTTGATGGTTTCGTTGGCTGGCACTAAGATTTTGTCTTGGTAGAATAGTAATCCTCCTTCCATCACATAGTCTTTGAATGACTTTTTGATGTATGGAGGTGCTTCTTCTTGTTTAACCTGGAAGTAGTGGAGTATTTCTTCCAGGCTTTCATCTTCATCTAGGGCAGCCTCAATAAGGTTTTGAATATGGGTGTCTGAATCGATAGATGCTGCATTAGCAAAGACTTCTTTGGGCAGCATGATTTGGGGTTCAGGGGGAATGTCGAGGTGATCACTTCGTCGAGAGAGAGCATCTGGTTTGTTTGATTGCTTTCCTGGCCTGTAATGGATTTGGAAATTATAATTTGCCAGTAGAATGTGCCATTGGGCATGTTGTCGATTAAAGTTTTGGCTATCTTGCCAGTATTCCAAGTTGCGGTGGTCAGTAAAGATGGTAATAGGGAGAGTTGTTCCTTCTAGGAAAATCCTCCAGAATTCTAAGGTATGGATGATGGCTAAAAGTTCCTTATCATGGGTGTCATAGTTTCTCTCAGCATCTTTGAAGGATTGAGACATATACCCTACTGGGTGTAATCTTCCATCTTCTTGTTGTTGGCTGAGGACTGCTCCCATTGCAGCTCCAGAAGCATCAGTTTCCAGATAGTATAGTTTATCTGGGTCTGCATGTACTAATACAGGTGCTTCTGTAATAGTACGTTTGAGTTCTTTGAATGCCATTTGTTGCTTCTCTTCCCATTGCCATTCCTTGTCCTTTTTCAGAAGGTCATTTAAGGGATGAGTGATGATACTAAAGTCTTTTGCAAAGCATCTTAGGAAGTTAGTGAACCCTAAGAAACTTTGTAATTGTTTCTTGTTTTGGGGGGTTGGCCATTCTAGGACAGCTGTGACTTTGAGCTTGTCAAGGGAGAATCCATTGATAGAGATTACTATTCCCAGATAGTCTACTTCTTTTTTATGAAAGAAGTACTTGGATCCTTTGCAGAATAATTGATTGGCTTTGAGTCTTCTCAATACTTCTTCAACATGTTTTTGATGATCTTCTTCTTTTTCTGAAAAGATAAGGATGTTGTCTAGATATATTACCATGTTGACATCCAGCATATCTTGGAATATGGAATTCATGAAGTGTTGGAAGGCAGCTGGGGCGTTGGTAAGTCCAAAGGGCATTACAAGGGTTTCGAATAGTCCATATTTGGTTCTAAAGGCCATCTTCCATACATCTTCCTCTTTAACTCATACATTGTTGTAACCCCATCACAGGTCCAGCTTGGTGAAGATTTTGGCCCCCCTTACTTTAGCCATTAGATTGTCAGGTCATGGTAAAGGGTACACATTTTTGACTGTGTTGTCATTTAATTTTCAATAATCAACAACTAGTCTTTTTTGTCTGTCTGCTTTAGGAACAAACATAACTGGACTCAAAATGCTGGATCTGCTAGGATGAATTTTCCCATGGCTAAGTTCTTGTTCTAGCCATTCCTTGAGTTCTTTAGATTTGGAGTCTGTCATAGTGTACAATGGGGAGTTGAGTTTCTTTTCCTCCTCCTTTAGTTTGATTGTGATATCAAACTCTCTATGGGGAGGTAGTTTAGAGAACTCTTCTTCTCCAAATACCTTTGCAAATTGATGATAGGTTTCAGGGATGTCTTTAAGGGGGTCCTGGTTGGCATCTTCTTCAGTGGCTATGTCAACTACTTCAGGGAATTGTAATGTTTCTTCAACCCAATCAATGATGGGGTTGTATTCTTTCAACCAGTTATTCCCTAGGATTAGCTGGTTTTGTCCAATGTCAGTGATTAGGAAGTTGCATTTATTGTGGTATCCTTCACAAATAAATCGAAGAGATACTTTTCGCCACACTTTCCCTTTTTGAGATGTAGTTCTGTCTAGCATAGTGATGATATGGGGACGTTGGAGGGTGGTTGTAGGTAGTTTGAGTTTTTCTACAAGCTTGGGGTGTATAAAGCTTGCTGTGGCACCTGAGTCGATGAGAGCTGTTATGGGATCTGCATCAAAGTTTGTCAAGGATATGTTTGTAAAAAGAAGTGGTCTATTTGATTCTCTTGTATTATACACATATTCCTTTGAGACTTCTTTTGGGGTTGTCATGTCTGCAGACACATGAGACCTCATTCTTTTCCTGACTCTGCTTCAACTTCGACTTCCTCAGGTTTGTCCTGAGCTACTTTGGCACTTTCCTTCTTCACCTCCTTTTTGTCCTCCTTCTTTAGTTTGGACTTTCACCATCCATTGGGACATTCCTTGATATTGTGTCCTGATTCACTGCACCTGATACATAGTCCTTCTTTTCATCGATGATCCCTTTCTTCCCTATCAACAAAGTTTTCCTTGTCTACTACCTTTTCCTTGGTAGTAGTTCCTGTTCCTTGGGTGGCTTTGCCCTTTTCCTTCGTTTTTTCCTTTTTTGGATGCCTTTCTTCATTTTCATGACAAACAGCATCAATCCTTTGGGCAGTGTCAATTAGGCCTTGGAGAGTGGTTGGTTGTGTCTCGCATTGAGACAGGATTTCTTTTACCTTCCAATGAAGGCCTCGCATGTATTGGCCCATGTAGGCTGCCTCGTTCCAATTTAGGTCTGCTGTGATAGTCCTGAACTTGGTAGTGTACTCGACAGCTGTGCCTGTTTGGGACAGTTTGACAATTTTTTTTGCCACAGCTCTCTTGGTGTCAGGGTCCCCAAAGGCGGCTATGAGTTGTCCATGAATTCTTTTAATGTTCAGATGGGGGCTGGCTGGAATGGTGTTTTGAGTAGCAGTTTTCCTTGGAATGGGAAACCCCAGTTGGCTGCTTCTCCATCCAAAAGGGTAAATAGGTGGAGGACAAGTTCTTGTTCAATATCAAACTCGTCTTCATATTGATGTGCCCATATGGTTGCATCCAATAGCCATTTTTTGATGTCCTTGGGCACAATACTTTTGAGTTTAGAGGGAGTTTCGACCTTATACTTCTTTTTTTTCTTTTCCTTTGGTTCTTCTTCTCCCTCTTGTTTGGTGGTTGCTTCTCTAGAGTGGAAGCGGGTTCTAGGTTTTTCCAGGTCCTTCCCTTCTCCATTTGGTGGGGCTGAAGGGCCTAGGATGCTGGAGCTATCAGTCACATGGGGAGGGAAGGCACCAAATGAAAAGGCACCCAATGTTGAACTTGTTCCCAGACCACTTGTTGGTTGGGGAGTTTGTTCTTCTTTTTGTTTCCCCTTGCTCCTTCTTGGGGTGGATAAGGAGAACTCATCTTCATCTTCCTCCTCTTCCTCTTGTGCTTTATCTTCGGCAGCATCTCGTGCTGCAGTAGAGATTGTTTTGATATCATCGAGTCTAAGGTAGATGTTCTCAACTTGTTGCTTGACATAAACTTTGAATTGGGAGATGAGGGTTCATAAGGCCTTGTTTTCTTCATGTAGTATTTGAAGGGTAACTTTGGGTTCTTGTATAGATTCAGACATGGTTGGTTCTCTACTACTGCTTCTACTTCTTGCAATGATTCACTCCTCTTGTGAACCTGGGTAGGGTTGTCGTATGAACCTTCCCCTTTGGTTGTGTTTGGCTGCTTTGGGTTGAATGGTTTAATATTTCCCATTGTTTCGGAGATAGTTGTTTAATGCAACCCTTGATCAGAAGGTGATCGATCCTAATGTAGGATGGTCAGAAATAGTGGATGTGTTAGGTGAGGGTTGTGGTGTTTGGTTTGCAGTTCTTCTTTGGTATAGTTCATGTGATAAGCCAGACAAGAGATTTGGAGTGTAACAGTTACAATAGAAGTATACCCCTAGATGATCTCTATATACAATAGTACTTGGCAAGTGGCACATATACTCGAGTGAATCGAGAGAGTCCAAAAATTTCACTTGTTCAGCAATTGACAGGACCTAGAAACTGTGCCCTATGCCCTTCTCCTAGTTCTGGTACCAAGCTCCCCAGATTCCTTTTTGGAGTAAGTGTCAGAGTCAACACAAACTACCTTTTTGTTCACTGGATGTTATGAATATAAGGATTAGTACATAATCACTATGAATATATATGCTGAGCTCTGAACGCTCTGACGGTCTAAACACATTTAATAATTGATATTCACCATTGCGAACTAAGGTTATCGACACGCCGCTATCGCTTAGTAATAACCATAATTACTATATTTGGCTGGAATGACCAATATTAACGTTATTTCTATCATATCTCGGCCCAGCGCCTTATATTCATGTGCAGACA
>WSTI01000160.1:0-12236 GCA_019616915.1 Ceratobasidium sp. 423
GGATTTTCCACCCGAAGGATACGAGGTTAGTATCTTGAAGTACACTTTCCAAATCACCGAATAAATAAAATTTGGGAATATTTGCCCCAGCTAGAAAATTGTCTGCATGAGGTCGAGTTACTGAGGCCACACGATAAATTCGATTCATCCTGGCTCATCGTTAATTTCATATCTGCAAAGACGTTACTGTGACTGACGACCACAATTTGTTGATTTCATTCAATACCGTCCTATTCGATGTTACTGAGTGAATAATAATGTCTATTGTTACATCTCAATTACTACTTCGTGTTATCACCTCGGTCTTCTACCCGAGCCCCCCAGTGACTCATTGTCGGACGGATTTTTCGCGTGACTTGCGGTGATATGCGCTATCCGGGTTCGTCTCAAATGCGCACGGGTATAAATTCCCCTGTCTTTTCGTCGTCTCTGGCAGTAAACTACGAATCTTCCTCCTCACCTCTCCTGGAACTGGAACTAGACTTTTAATAGCGACTCTAAAGCATGTCTCCCGACCACTTGATCATCAAACATGCCACCGAAGCTCAAGTACACGAATCGGCCCTCCGAGAAGCTGCATACTGGGGTGCTAGGGCTGGGATTTCCACTGATGATTATGTAGAACTTTCTGGGGGTTTCGAGCGAGGGTCGTTTGCGCGAGATGGTAGGACTAATCTCTGGTAATTAACTCTACCTTACGCATGACTCTCCTCAACTAAATTCTCGGTAGGGTACTTCTTCCTGAAGACGATCCTGAGACGACGAACTTTTATGCATCTTGCATAACGTGAGTCTGAGTTAGCCTAGAATATTATCTATTTTTGAACACCCTGACCTCAATTGTTAGGTTCACTTGCGACGTTTTGACTCTGCAACCGGGCCAAGCTTTACCAAGTCCCAGCTTTGGTCATGCTATCACTTCTGTGTTCGTTCCTGAAGAACACCGTGGAAAGGATATGCCAACTTGGCGAAAATAACAGAATGGTAATTCTACTGGTCTCCGAACAGATGCTGACCAGATGCCGATATTTACGCAACAGGTTAACACGAAATATGAGTGCTGTTGGTCTATATATGTGCATATATGCGTCAACATGACATAGCCCAGTTTCGTGATGCTCAAGTGCCTCATGTCGCTCATGCACTCTGTTCTGGCACCACACCACTTCCTAAATCCTTCAAGAGTCCCCACTGTCACCGATCGGCCCGGTACGGTCAGCGTACTGTACTAGGGGTTACCAAAAGTATTGGAAAAGTCAGATTCACTACAGTGTCATGTGAATTCAAAGAATTTATAACAGTGCAGTTTGTGTGGATTGACCTTGTAGTTGACACCCAGTAATCAATTGATTGAAAAGGCTTCTGATGCCTGCAAAAAGGGGGGAGGAGGGGACAACCCAATAAAACTGAAAATTTGACACCTGATGTTGAGAGAATGATATTATGACTATGGCAAAGAGTCAAGCTTTGGATAGAGCTCAAATGCCCCACTTTTGAATTCATGGCTTGATCAATATCACCAGTTTCAGCCAATTCCTTGTGGAGGTTGCTGATTTCCCCAATTTTACCACAACCATAACTTCATAACCAGCTTGCATCTAAATATGATTCAAGGTGTATTCCTACTATATTGAATGTTCTCTTTCATGTTATCACATTATCTTCCTTTCAAACATCACTTTTCCCATTTTCAACTTTTCTGTGCTGTCACTTCCTCCCCCCCTCCTACAGGTAGCTTATGGCCTTTTGGTCCATTTAGTTCATGATATTAAACATGCCATGCATTTACACCAGTTATGCTGCTACAAAATCCCTCAATTCAAGTTCCCTACTGGTGAGCCCAAATTTTCCAATACTTTTGGTAACCCCTAGTACACATCATAACTAACAACTAGTAATGTTGGCCATGGGAGGCATGGTGAAATGATGGACCAGCCCTATGATTATTTTCCTCACATTTGTCATTGTCCCCATACTTGGTGTCCAACACCTCATCATCAGCATCCTCTGAGGCTCATTGGTTCAGCATTTTTGGCATTTGAGAGCCTGACAATATCTGTGCCACCTGAGATGCAAAATGAGGACCTACATCCACAAGTGATACTGAGTAAGAAATATCATGTAGATAAAGCCACTTACAAACTGATGAAAGCTCCTTGATGAGCCCATCAATGAGCTCAAGTTGGTATGTAGCTCCCATAGAGAGGCTTCTTGTAGTCCATAGGACATTACTTGCAGTGCGAATGTCCTCGGACACCACCTGAGTGCATTTGCCACTCAAGCCTCCCTAGTATGTGTGGTAAGGTTAGTGGATGTTCTGAAGCTTAACATGATGCATGTGGTGCATACTATTGATTGAGTGCCAGAAAGACCACAAACAGGGCTATCTTGGCTGCTACCTGGGCTTGCATAGAGTGGATGCTTACTGGATGGCCAGCTGGGAGTTGTCTGACTTGCAGGGGAAAGATTTGGGCTGAAACTTTGACTAGATGTGGGGGTCTTCACCATTGGTGGTTGTGAAAGTGATAAGCCTGATGACTGGGACAAGGCTATGGACCCTAGGGCAGCCAACTTGTTAGGTGCCAGGTGGAGCAGGTGAGAGTATTTGTTGATCTCATCATGGAGCTCCTTGCTGATGTGGACATGCTCCCATCCACTGAACATGTCAGTTAGAATGGTCTCGAGGCAGTTGTTCCCATGGCTCCAGACTATGATTGAGTGTACATAAGCCACACAGAATACATAGCATATATAGAGTGTAGAGCGACTTACTGATCTCCTTGAGTGAAACCATGTTTGCAATGACAAACTCAACCTTGGTCCAGGTATATGCCTTGCAAAATGATGGCTTCACCCCCATCTGTTCATTATGCACCTTTAGCTTTATTATGTCATTGCTGGTTCCACATGTCAGCAGGGAGGTTCTGACAGGCATGATTCATGGCGTACCAGTAGTTAATCCATGCACCTCGAAAATCGCCCTGATAAAATGTGAAAAATGGGCCTTGGTCATACTTTGTTGCATGTTTACTGACTCCTGGTAATGAATTGATGAAATACCATGCCACAGTGCCATAGTCCTGGCTTTCCGACATTACAGAGGGTAAGTGTTGGCTGGGTGGACAAGGTGATGGAGTACAAGTAGTGTTACAAACTAACCATGCAGAATTCACATGGCAGAAGGTTGACAGCCCAGGTTCATGCATGTGAAGTAGTCAGAGTGTGTAGTGGATCACACAAAATGCTCTGAAATTCCTGTCAATAATATTATGGTTCTGTGACCCTGAGATGTGGCCAGTATCACTGCATTGGCTGGTAGTATAGCTGGTACCACCAGCTACTTGCTCTATGCACAGGATTAATGTTGGTTGCAATGCAGGTAATGGGTTTCTATACACATTGCATGCTGTGTGATTTTGTGGTGCTACTTAATGATCATTATTGCATGTATTCACTCAGCTGGGGGAAAGCATACAAAGCACAACACATAAGTTCATGAACAAAATTTATGTGGTGTGTGAGCTTGGTGCTTATTTTCAGCCTAACAGTAGTGCAGTTCATTATGCGTAGTACCTCGGGACTGGGCATGTGATCACACAATACACTCGTGTTTGTGGGGCTGCAGATCACAGATTACACTTGTGTTTGTGGGGCTGCCAATCAGTGGTCAAAGCAAATCAAATATTATCGAAATTTACATGTGTAAATTGTGACTGCCAAGTCTAAAATGTATCCGAATCAGCTCATTCAAGTGCCAAATGCCATTGGCCAAGTTGCTCACTGATCACTTCTTCATCAAATTCCCCAACATTCAGCTCTTGATCCATATACTGAGCTTCATTGAGATCCTCGAATTCAGTGTCCCAGGAGTCATTGGATAAGGGAGTACCCCCATCCGACACAGTCTCTTGGGTGTTACCTGGTCAATCCAGCAATTGAGTAACAATTTTGACAAAATAAATAATGCTTACATTGCAAAAATTCATCCTCATGCCTGCCAATTCAAATGCCAATTTCTCATGCCCCAGTGAACTCACTTCTGGACATGAGATCCTTCAGCTGCCAGTCAATTAGTGCATTGACTTTCAGTCATTGGGTAATGTAAACATTTGCTGCCCAGACAAGGCCCTTGTCAGTCTCTGAAATATGAGCAGCAAGCAGTGGCAATTTTTGACACTTGTTATGTATCATGCTGTGCACCTGGCATACCTCAACATCCAGGCATTGGATCTCCTCTTCAGCACATTGGAAGCGATGCCAGGTTGCTACCAGTCATTGGTGATGAGGCTTGGCCCAGTCTTGGTCCAAAATCCTCTGGCATGAGCCTCAGAGTATATTGATGTTGGACAGGATCTCAGCACTTGAGATCATTTTCCACATAATAATGTCTTCCAGTGGATCGAGTTCAGTTGCAGCTTTGTTGTAGTGAGACATAGCAGTCTTGACAGCCTTCAATTGGGCTATCAATGCCTTTGTAATATGTTGGTGAACTTTGTACCCTAAGTTCAATGGTTTCAATCCTAGAGTCATGCATGTCCCATTGTAACCAATGCAATGCTCACCAGTGTTTGCGAGGCCTGCACAACTCAACTCAAACAGTCATTGGATGATAAGCCACTCCAGTTCATCGATGCAGTCTTGAAAGTGTTGATTCTTGTGTGTTCTGTCAGCATTTGCCCACTCCGTGTTAAACCAAGTCCAGTGGGAGGAGATTTTATGTCAGTTCTCAAACCATTCAAGTTTGTCTTGTATCATCATGAGCTGGTCCAATGTGGTACATCAGCAGGACTCATGCCTAGCCATGCAGAGGGTTGAGCAATGGAGGTCAGTAGTAGATGAACCTTCCACAGCCACAAACAGAGGATTCTGGCAGGTGGCATACTCTTTCCTTGCAGTGTATGCTAATCAATAAAAAATTATGATTCAAAACAAGAAGGGACTTTACTCTTTTAATTCCAAGCACTCCAATAGATTGAGATACTCAACTGCAATCAGATCCTCCAGTGGTGGCACTGTCAGCAAATCAAGGTAGTCACATTCCATTTGGAAGTAGATGTCAAGGACATTGCTTGGGGTAGATGAGCTAAGCCACAATAGAATTGCTGATGCTTCATCATGTTCTTTCAATGCCATGTTATACTTTGAGCAAAGCAGTGAACCTACTGAATGTCAGATTGATGAGAATTAGGCTCATTTGGCAGCATACCTAAGTTTTGATGTGCATCATCATTCATTCCATCAAAATGATTGTTGATCCATTGGTGGCAGTGGTAAGCCAAGCTTAAACATGTTGATCCAGCAATTCGATTGGACAACAAAAAGATTGTCTCGCAGTTTTCAAAGTTGGTGAGACCAGTTCCAGGTATGTTATGAGGGTGATATTGGAGCTAGCATCATTGATTATGCACAGGACCATGAAATGAGCCAATGCACATGTCAAATTGAGACTCTTTGATACAGGGGCCCAAGAGTTGGCTGTGCTCAGCTGTCCCTTTAAATGTACACCCAATATCATACCCCATCATGATGTTTTCTCCATATGTTTCAATAAGCTTGTCAATGATCCCAAGCCCATATTTCACCCTGGACAAATGTATGTTATAAATAACAATGGATCCATGAATAAACTCACTGCTCACCACTTCACACCATATCACAAGTGAACAAAACAAACCCATGTCAGCATGAGCAGACAAACACACCAGTTTCTTCAAACATTGTCTTTGTTTTTTTGTTGGGGTCATTGTTGACTTTAGCATTTTTCCATCATTTCTCACATTCCATGTATTTGCCATTGCCATCTGAGCCATCATCATGCTTACAAGCCCAGGTTGGAACCTTGTGTTGAAACTGATTGACTTGCTCTTGCGAAATGAAATAATCTGACTCATAGTGGTGAAGATCAGCTCTCACAGCTGCTGCACATTGTTTAAGTGAATCATTTCTGTCACAGGTGACAAGCATCAAATAGCATAGATTAGGCTCGTTTTTGAGCTATTGAGCAAAGTACATTGGTAAATAAACCAAGGGGAAGTAACCCTGAGCTACCTTGTACATACATGCAGTGCACACCATGTGTATCTCCAAGTTTTCCCCCATTGCAATTCAGAGTTGCCATTTCTGCTCACATCAAATCATTTGAAATGCGTCCAACACCAATGTGAGCTGAACCCAACAGTATGGTTGGTACAGCACCTGGGTGAACAATCTTTGTCAGAGAGTATCTGAATGAAATTCTGAATGTTGTTCATGTACATTGTGCAAGTCACAGAAAACCTTCGACATGACTTGGAGACTAACCAATGGCCCACAACAAAGAACAGTGGCGAGAACACAAAGAACTAGGATAGAGATGGCAAGGACTGGATGATCAGGAGAGCACCCAAGGTACCCATTATGCAGTAATGTTGCATTTACCATGGAACCTGTAGGATGTTTGAATGTTTTTGTGGATTCCCCTCAAAAAAAATATCAGTATATGTCATTGAGTTGTGAGAGTTTTTCCCTACCAACAAGGTCGATGCATCTGATTGAGAATGTTAAAACCTCGCCTGAAGTTTGGCTTGGAGCCAGAGGTTGACTTTCATTTGCCCAATACTCCAAGTATGCATCACACAGAGCTGGGAGTGTTTCCAGCCAAGCATGGTGCTCAATCATGACCCTGTTCAACCATACGGACCTTCCTGCATTCCCAGTGTTCTCAATCATGTCCTCCCAGGCACTGTTGCTGTCATCATCTTTGACAATGAGATCCTCCTCATTCATTAGAGCAGTAAAGTTGTGGTCAAGTGGGGGGGACTCATCTTCGCTTGGTTTCAAATGAAACTCTCTGCCAATAATCTCTTGTTGGAGCTCTGAGAGCATTGACGATTTGTTGGGTGTCAGGACTATACCATCTAAACTGAGCATCCAAGCCAACAAATGATAAAAAAATAACTCACATTTGGCCATGGCTGCATTGTCTCAGTCCGTATCCATGCATTGGATGTCAAGCAACTGCTCTTTCGTCAGGCATTGCTGTTTAAGATGTAGCAATGATGGTTGAGTATCAGCTCCCAAAGCTGAGCCATGTTTTCGTCATCCAAGCACAGAGATATGGCCTGAGCTGCCATTTGTTGGAGGAGTATAAGATCCTCCACTTGGTGCAAACTGCTGTAAGCTTTTCTGGTGCACACGAAGCATTGCCAGGTGTATAAATTGTCAGTGAGGTTGGTCAGACTATGTGCACATGACCATTGGTTAAGACTGACAAATATCACCCACACATCTTGCACTGGTAGCTTTGTATGCATCGTCTACCCATAGATAACATTAGAGTACTGTAAAATGTCTCTAATATAAATAAGAACTATGTAGGAGCCTGTGGTGTTATATAAATCCGCCTGCCAGGATGCCAGTGTCAACAAGCCATATCACAGGATTTTTGGTAAATGGGTAAGCCTTATTTTGGCTCAGTTTGCATTGTAGCTGATATGTGTCCTTTGATCAGATGAGCCAGCAGTGGTCAGGATACATGCACCATATGACCAAAATTCTCAAAGTGATTGTTGACAGGCATCTTGGCTTTTCAGTGGAGGACCTGCAGCATAACATCTCGATTAACAAGGCAAGAGCAAACTGAGGGTGTCATACAGAGGTATGGATGAGTTCTTGAGGGAATTGTGCTCAACTAAAATTATATCCAGCCCAGTGGCCTTGCATTTTGCTCACTGTTAGTTTGCAAAGGGGTTCAAGCACTTGTTTTCAAACTCGCCCATCCATATGGGATCAAGTACCCTGATTTGTTCAAGATCATCCCATCACACCTCATTGCATATGTGTGTGCCATTGTACATCAACCATATCTTAGCTCTGACTTGACAAAACAGCACTGATGCTGGCCTAGCTCCACTTTATTATCAATGGTTATTGAAAGGGGCCATGGAATAATGACCACTTGAGTGCTAGGGTTCAGGGGGCATTTTTACGACAATTCCTGAAGGATTACAAGATGGAGGAAAATGCATCACCAAACTAAAAGGCCATCTGTGAGAAATATCATGAGAAGATATACAGGTGTGGAAAGTAAGTGTACAGACCATCATACATGATTCCAACTAATGAAGGGGACTTGTAGGTTGCTTTATGAAGCACAACAGCCAGTTGAAGATGAACTGATGTCTCCTGTGGAGGGGACATGGTTTTCTGATATGGAGATTGAGAGTGATTGAGGTGATATAAGGTAGGCTTCTCGCTTTTTTGACCACAAATCAATCACACTGACTTTTGATAGAAGTTGCTTTGATTTTTGCATGTGTTGGTTTTGAATTGAAAAGCTCGGAAATTAAGAGCTTCAGAAATGTTGACCTGCAATTTATTTACCTGTCATATATGCCCACAAAGATTTAGCGAATAAATAAGGTTATGTGACGAAGCCAGCAGAGCCACATAACCAATGCTGGGCCTAGGAAGCCGGGCACTTACAAGATTACGTGGCCAGCCATGCACTGAGCTCGCTCAAACATCAACCATGTCTTGTTGATGGGCAGTTCAAGCACCACAGCCCTCCTTCAAGCCAGAACTCAACAAAAAGATAACTCATGTATGGGATTATGTTGACAGTGAGTTAAGGCTTAGGGAAGAAATTCAGCTGAGGGCTACTCACAGGGGAATCTAGTAAGTACCAGAATGTGAGAATGCTACTGACAATCTTGGCACACAGACAAGAAGATATGTGAGCCAAATTCAGTAACTGCCAACAAAGGCAGGCCATGTCTCATGCCTAACAAACCTCCTGAATGAGAGGCACCATCAAGCATGCCAGCCCTGGCTCATTGCCCTCAAACTGGCCAGACTAGGCTTGTTCTACCCTTGCAGCCACACCTGCCTTGATGGCCACACCCTGCTGTTATGGCCACACCCTGCCATTATGGCCACATCCTGCTGTAAGGCCACACCTCACCCTTGTGGCCACACCCACCATTATGGCCACACACCACCTTTAAGGCCACACTCATGTACAACCCAGGCTGGTACACTGCACCAGACTAAGCCAGGCTGTGCCAGGTCTCAAGCCTACACAGAGCAGCTGACTTTCAGCTGTAGTAGTCTATTCATGGTCATGTCATCTCATGTGTATTTATTGTGCATACTAATATATGGGTGTCTGAAACCTCACATGCTGGAGGCTGTGCTCCCATTTAGGTCATCAGCAACCTTTGGTTCAGATGACATGTTGCCTGAGGTAGCCTGGTGCCTGGTGCTGGCTCTGATCACACTGTGTGCAACCAGTTCCACTGTTGGGGGTGATCACTCCTGACTCTCAGGAGTGATAGGCACCATGGCCCCTCCCCATTTCTTATGACTGCTGGCTTCACTGGCTGTTGGGGGTGAGTCATACTCATGTCTCAGGGGCCCCAGCCCACATCCGAGGCTGCTAACACAGCTCGGCTGTCTTCCCAAACTGCCAGACCACTCTTGGCATTGTTGTGCCAGGCCAAAACACATGTAGGTGAGCATGCATACATGGGCCATCCTTGGAAGCAGGAGGCCCTATGGGTCAGTACCAAATTGTATGTCTCAATCTGGTAGTCTAAGACCCAATCTGGTACAAGTTGGCCATGTACATACACCATGTGATTTTATGTCAAAAATGAACATCAGTTTAAATACTGGGAGAAAGAGCAACTTGACCACACCCTCTCTTCTCAAGGCCATGACAACACAATGATGGTGATGATGACACAATGATGATGGAATGATGACATGATGACAACATGATGATGATTCTATAGTGACAGCATTACAATGGATTGCAAGTGTGCCCAGGCACACATGAGTAGTGAAACAACTGATGGATTCAAGCCACAAGCACTACATGATAGCATTAATACAAAAACAGACTGTGTGGCTGCATGCAACAGCTGGTTCCCATGAAACTAAGCACTGCACAAGCAGGGCATGCACAGACAGTGTGACTGTGTGCAGCAGCCAGTACATGACACCCAAACCCATGGCAGACCACAAGGCAACATCAGGAAAAACCTCCAGGGCCTGTAGATTTTCATGGGTATGGTAGCACTATATACAGCTTTCTATTATATGTACATGTATGTAAATGTCTGTACCCCAGCCACAGATACATACATGTATGTACCCACACCATATTCTCTGTACCCCTCTGTATATATGATTATGTATGTGTACCCACTAAGATACTATGTAGCACTACATAGCAATCAGATAATTATGTACCAACATAATTATTTTTGATTTAAGGTCTATTCTAAGCGAAATTGTTGACTTGATGTTCAAGTCATTCTCAATATTTTCAAATATGGCCATTCTTATACATTCTTATTTATTAAGTTTACTTCGGGAATGTAGAATGAATTTGTAGTACTAGTGACAACAAAATACGACAGTTACATCACTCGGACCATTACATATTAGACTGCCAGGCGCATTTATATGCAAATACAAGCAAACAGCACAGCAATTCAGGGATGGACATATATGATCATTACTTGCTGGGTCAGAGGCATCAAGTGCGAGAGTGCTTTGTTCACCTGAGTGACAATTTTCAGCACCTCAATGTCAATGATTGGAACTTCAGCTTCAGCTGCAGCCACAGCATGGTGATGCAAGACCTGAAGTTTCATGTAATCTGGGTAGCAATAGTATAAGTGAGCTGTCAACTGAGATCCAAAGGTACTTATGAAGTGCACATGAATCACATGATGTACATGGCCCTGCAGGACCAATCCACCATTTAGCCACAGGTTTCTCACATGGGCAGTAGTACTTGGCAGCCATCAACATGTCGTCCTAATGGCAATATTAATATTTTAGAATGTCATGAATATACCAGTGGGAAAGCATAAACAATAAACTTATGATGACTTCATTGCCTTGGGGTTCTGCTGGGTTCTTGATGAGCTCCATTTGGGTCAGTTGTGATGTGGAGGGGTGGAACATGAACACGCATGTCACGCCTAGCTGTACTGGATGCCATGAGGCAGCACATGGAGTGAGCAAGTCATTATGTCATAATTGGGTGAGCCAGATTGAGCCTAAAGTGTGTGCGATGCTTGGTCAGCACCTCACAAATGGAGATCAGAAACCCAATATGAACTTACACATCAGGTTGGCTTACTCCAAGTTATTTCACCCAATGCCACTCAAGGTGATTGCATTGGTATGCACAGTGGTACATATCCATGTGTCCCCTTCTCATCACTCGAAATAACTTCTTTGTTCCAGATTTGATGGGTTATTAAGAACCATGAGACCAGCAAGTACAATACAAGTAACCAGATGACCTTCGAAAAACTCCGAGAATATTATGATGAGTTGATGGAATCGCTTTGAGCCTTCCAAAAGGGGAAACAGAAGGACCAGTGCAACATAGTGTGGAAGTCGTTTTATGTGAGATCCATGTGAGTCTTATCAGATTTCTCTATAATTCGCTATTTATTCTCTCTATCACATCTACAGGGAACAGGTGGGTCACCCCATTGTCGAATGAGAAGTGAAGCCCATTGTGAACATAATCAAAGATGACAATTTTGGCAAGGATATTCCGACTGTGGAGGAGCTCAAGATACTTGGCCTAGGCTCCAGTAAACCACGTCACACCTTGGATGTCCCCCAGCTGTGGATGGAGAAAGTCCCAACCTCCTTGCCTTCATCCGATGATCCCCGGCTCCCAAACTCCAAGCGCAGCTCCCCCACACCAACATCCCCCACACCGACTATGCCATGGTCATGACAGAGCACCACCTCACCAGTGGAGGATGGTGACCCTACTCATGGCATGCATAGCAGTTCTGTGTTGCGTGACTATGAAGAAGAAAACAGATTGCATGAAGCAACTCCTACTCCACAGACATGTACTCCAACTGCCATCAGCCAGTGCCAATTGATGGTGAAGCCATCCAATGACAAGGATGATGATGACCAGAATGAAGAAGAAAAAGAGGAGGTGCCAAGCTCTGACAATGATGAGGAGACCCAGCCTCCACCCAAAAAACAGAAGACAAAATCATCAAAGAGTCTAGTAGAGAAGCTGGTAACATCAGGGAAAAAAAGCGGCAAACCTTGTGAGTACAGTTCCTATTATATGCTTCTGATGATTAGTTCATACTAATGTGTTTACTTAAGCTCTGGCAGCTGCTCTTGAAGCTGGGAAGTTCAAGATAACAGCAAGTGCAAAAACCCACAAGTTCAAACCATGAAACAGTAGGTTTTTGAATGTT
>WSTI01000162.1:0-12200 GCA_019616915.1 Ceratobasidium sp. 423
TTATCTGACTTGCCTTCTGCAGACGGCCAACGCAAGTAAATGAAACGAGATCTATTTCAAAATTATGTATTATATTTTCCCTGGTGTAACCAATTAAGCGATTATTTTATCAAAAATGTCCGTGTATGCCTTGTTTTGAGCCGTAACACAACATGTCAATTTATTCAAGATAGGTTGGGGGAGCCAGATGACAAGAGGCTGTGCACGCATGGCGCCTATTCTTGTGGCAGCCGCTGTATCTGTATTCCCACCACACTTGCGCTCGTGCAACCCTTAAGTTAATACATATGCCCGAAGATCGAGGTAAGTCGCTCGGTTTGAATATATTATGCATCGGTGGGTGCAGCTCACTATACAATTTTCATAATGGATGCTGACACTGGTAAACTCCTAAAGATGGCGGGGGGTGCTCGCGGTCTATCTTCACTTATCGTGCTGAAGGAGATCACGCACATACTGCAAGGGTTAGAACAAAGTGACAAAACACTCATACCCGCCGATCACTTTGATTTTATTGCAGGATCAAGCACTGGGGGGTGAATGTCTTGTTTCAATGCTTGCTTGCCGGGCGTTTACCTCAGTCGTTCATAGAGTCAGTGCCTGTATGCTCAGAGGATTACGGGTGCCGATCGACAAAGCGATAGAGGAATATGGAAATTTAGTGAAGGGTGTATTCTCTGGAAGGAAGCCATTGGGGTCAACTGCCTACAAGGGGACGAAACTCCAACAAGCACTTCGGGCGATGATTCGAGAGGCTACGGGGGATGAAAGGGAGATGATGCTAGGAGACCTGAATCAAGCAGTTGACGAAAAATGTAAAATGTAAATCTGAACTGACGGCTACGATGTTGAGACCGCTTGACTGCTATCTATGCAGTGCTGTGTTTGCGATGGAAAGAAAGAATATGAGTTCTTGTCTCCCGGTGATGTTTCGATCGTACTGGGCTGTCGCCCATCCTGGCCCGGACTGCACCATCTGGGAGGCATTATATGCGACAATGGCTCACCCTGGTTTGTTCAAGAGTATCGAAATAGTTGACTCTTCAGTGCGACAGTCATTTGTTGGTGGCGAGCTTGGATGTAGCAACCCGATTGCGCATGTGCTTTCGGAGGCCAAAGGGCTGCACCCGGATCGTCACGTAGCTTGTATCTTGAGCATAGGCGCAGGGTATGCGCGTACAATCCAAGTCCCGGATCTCGGTATTCTCCAGAGGTTGTTTCACACACAGGATGTAGTGGCGATGAAGCAGATGGCGACCGACGGCGAGCGCCTGGCCGATGAGATGGCGAAACGGTTCCAAGACACAAGTGGCGTATATTTCCGGCTCAATATGGACCAAGGGATGCAGAACATGCTGCCGGGAAGATGGGAACGGCGGGATGAGATTTTGGCACATACAAGAGCCTATCTGCGTAAGGCCGAGATTCACAAGGCAATGGAAGAGGCAACCGAACCCATCAAGGGGAGACGATATGCCATTCCGACTAAATATATCGGTGAGCTCCACTCCATATTTTCTAGCGTAACTCGGATATTCTATTTGAACGCACCAAATACTGTAGATGGGCATATATCAGGGAAAACGACGCAACGATTCACAAGACTTTGCCCTACACCAACTCCCGTATATACTGGTCGTCATGGCGAGTGTACGCAGGTCGAAATATGCATAACCGGGGGTAACGATGAGCGGCGTGTATGCGTTGTGTATGGGCTAGGCGGAGTGGGAAAAACCCAACTGGCGCTACATATGATCGAACGTACTCGTGATAGGTGGAGTCATCTCCTTTACGTGGATGCGAGTTCCGAAGAAACCATCGAAAGTGCTCTAGCAGATTTCGCCGTCGTCACAGCTATAGGCAAAACGCACGAAGACACCATTCGTTGGTTGGAGTCCTGCCGTGAGCAGTGGCTGGTTGTGTTTGACAACGCCGGTGATTCATCCGTTCAAATCCGGTGTTATATTCCAGGGGGCCACCACGGCAGCATAATCGTCACCACGCGGTTAACCGACCTAACAATACTCGCCACCTATCAGGGATGAGCCATGAGGATGGGCTAGCACCATTGATCAAGGCTGCGCGCTTGGAAGATCAGACGCTTTCTGATAGCGAGACGCAGGCCGCTATTGCATTGCTCCAGGTATGTGGCAATCATTTCCTCGTTAGTACAGACGATTGACGCACGCTGCAAAGGATTTTGGTTACTTTGCGCTCGCAATTGTGCATACCGGTGAATACATGGGCTATGTGCGTAGCATTGGCATCGCCAAGTATAGGGGCCTCTTTCTGTCCAAACGCCAATGCACACTCGAGCGCTCCGGCGAGTTACAGGAAACGATCGACGACTATGGGAAGACGGTATACACAACTTGGAATACGTGCTACGAAATACTTAAGGAGCGCTCCCGACCAATGCTTTGGCTTATCACTTTCTTACATTATGACGGTATCTCAAAGGATATCTTCGTGCGAGTCGCGTCCAATATGAGTACTTTTACCTGTCCGGGAGCCCCGAATAGGACTGGGTCCCACGCCGAAAACCATGTCAAGCGTTACTTGTCGGCATTTCTAGACTCTGTGGGCGCATGGGACAGCATATACTTCGCAGATATAATGGCGGATCTGACGTCGTGCTCTCTGATCGACTTTGACCAAATGAATCTCACATACAACGTACATGTTCTAGTGCGGGATCGGATGAGCACGGTGATACCTCAGCCGTCGGAGCTTGCTTTGGAATGTGCAGCGATACTCCTATCCATGTCGATCGGTTCCAATATACAAGACGCAGATCCACCAGCATTTCAGCGGAGGCTCGTGCAACATGTTAACAACGTTCTTAGCAGTAGTCTGAACGTAAGGGTGATCCATGCATCGAATCTTGCCCTCTTATAATATGGAGGCTGTGTTATGAATATAAGAGTTAGCACTAGTACATAATCGCTCTGAATATATGCGCCGAACGCTCCGACGGTCTAAATATATAGAATAATGAAATTCCACAAATGCGAACTAAGGTTATCAACACGCCGCTATCGCTTGGTAATAATCATAGTTACTATATTAGGCAGGAAGGATCAATAGTAACGTTATTTCTATCATATCCTAGCCCAGCGCCTTATATTCGTGCGCAAACACATATAGCTAGTTGATACAAATATATTTCCGATTTATCGTATTTATTACAGAAGGGATTAGCTATAAGGGCCGTCGGGGAAAGAGGAACATGGGCGTGAAGGCTAATCTCATTGACCTAAGCGCCGGCGCTTATGCATTTGCAATCGGCCCTTACACTACCAAAGGCGCGGCCTCAGGCCGCACGGTTGCCTCAGCTCGTTAACCAACAAAGCAGTAACAAGAATAAATATCGTTATACAAGGCTGAGCGCGCTACGATGGTGACAAATAAGTATAACTCTCGGAACAAGCGATATGACTCAATAAGGAAGGAAGGATCCAAACCAGCGCGTCGGTTCTTACTAACGCGCGACTACGTAGCCTAGCATGTACACTCGTCACTAGATACGCATAACCTTACCCATCGCTTGTAAATACTTATATACGTTTGTATCTATCTACATATGTAAATATAGAACCTTCTTTGCGTCGCTTTGACTACATCGAGCACAAGAACTAGTGTTTTACTGTACTAGTATCTTTTGTATTTCCTCTTTTGCTCTGCATGTATATAGTTGTTAGGGTCGCTCCAGAGGTATAAATATCCTTGAAGCGAGCCCCGTTAATGCACCTCTTTATTTCATCTTAAATCCATAGCCTGAACGCGACTTAATCGCGCTTTTCTGGTAAATCGCTCTTAAGTACTCAATCAACAAGGTTGTTCGGCACACATGGGCCGCTACTCAGTCCCAACAGATACCGGGTAGCTAGCGCAGCACTTACGGCGACCCTGCGCCTTTTGAGTGAGACGATCGACGCGCATATATTCAGATCTGTGTGAATAATAGCTCTAAGACGACGCGATCGCTCTTAAATAAATTCCTAAATTCTCAATTAAATTCTAGTAAGATTCTATGAGTACGGTAACCTTATGTACATAAGTTACGCGACAAGCCAACCGCCTGAAACGTTGTAATCGCTCGATTACTGGTTAAAGGTTTACTGTACTACTTAAGCATAGTACTTGTTACATATATATTTTTAACCCCTTAAGGGTACTATAATATTCTCTGACCTGTCCTTATTCAGTTACATTAATTACTTGAATTTACATAATTAATCTTCTAGTCTACTCCTGTAAACAGGCTGGGCTGTGGAGACAAGCTATGTCACTGCAGGCAGAAGTATTAGACAGTTATAGGCGTAGTTTGGGGGAGGAGGACCCAGCTACGTTGATAAGCATGGGCCGACTTGCCACGATCCACTCAGCACTTGGCCAAAAAAATAAAGCAATGCAACTAGGGACCCAACTTGTGGAGACAGGCGAGCGAGTGTTAGGAGAAGAAGACACGGTTGCACTGCAAGGAAAATGTAACCTGGCACTCGTATACTCAGAATTGTATCGATGGGACAAAGCAATGCAGCTGAAGGTTAGAATGGGGAACCCTTGGGTGGTAAGTAACTGGTAGAGGGTTACCGAAGGTAAGTAACCAGTAATTTACTGTTACCCCAGCCCAGCCTCCGGAGTCCGAGGAAGTAACTCATATGTAGTACCAAGCCACTCATTCACTTTGGGCGGGGGATGACACTTTCAGCAGTAATACCCTCTTCTAGAGCAGCATTTCTAACATTTACATAGCAATATCACTCTTCGAAAGCGCCTATCTGACTTCGTTACGAGTACTCACGCCTTGATGCGGCGCATATATTCGTGTATTTAGTCAGAATTCGAACCCCACTTTTCCCACCCCTACTAGTACCATGGTTCAGGACAATGAACCTGGCAATGAGTGGCTGGGTGAAGAGTTGTGTAATCGGCGTGGCCTGGAGCGCTTAGCCGACACTGATCGAGGCGTCATGTATACTTACGAACATCTCGAATTTTCGATTTTGAAGTTCTTGACTTCGTTGGTATACTCTCTAATTACAGTATCCAGGTTTGGCTGCCCACTAGTCTTGCTCGGTGGTGCAGCCCCATGGCACTCTGGTTCGGGATCCCGCCTCCCCAGCTTCCCTGTCCTATTCGTCTACCGGTCCTGGTTGTTCCCCTACACCCCGCCCCTCCTCTATCCTATCCCACATCGCGTCCGACCCAAGGCCAAGTTGTGAATTTGAATGACAGGATTATATCGTAGATAGCTTGAAACATTATACGCAGCGAACGGAAGGGACCGTCCCCTTTTCTGTAACTAACTCAGCGGTAACTAACTCGCGGTTACCCTCGTATTTAGTAAGTCACAGTAAGTAACTGGTAACCCGAACGACCGGGGGCTAGTTCCCTCACTCTACCAGTGCAGGTCCAGCTTGTGAATGTGCATAAGCGTTTGAGGCGCGAAGAACACGAGTCTACAGTGAGCGTTATGAGCGAGCTTGCAGCAACCTACGGATATCTTGGCCGATGGGAGGAAGCGGAGCAGATGCAGGTCCAGGCTCTCAAGGCATTCAAGCGAATTCTGGGAGAAAGCCGCCTGGAAACTTTGGCCACTATGGATAACCTTGGGTTAATCTACTCGTTCCTAAGTCGGCAAAATGAAGCGGGGCAACAATGGGCCAGAGCTCTAGCCGGATATAAGCGAGTGTTGGGAGAGGAACACCCAGACACAGACATTATTAGGAGGAAAACACCCACATACACTGAAAGCCATGACCTTCCTCGCATTAACGTATACACGCTCGGGCCAGTGGGCTAAAGCGGAGAATTTGAGGGTGCATGTCCTGAATGTACGTCGGCAGACACATAGGGATGACTCGGTATTCACGGTGCAAAGCCTGCATGACCTCGCTTTACTGTATCTCCACTGCGATCGATGGGACGACACGGGGCCCCTATTTGCTGAAATTGCGAGTATCTCGGGACGTAGGCTTGGTAACCTCCACCCGAAAACGGCCTTTGCCAAAGCTCAACATTTACCGTTAGCCTTTCTGGACAAGAGTCTATCGCACCTATACGAGATTAGCCCAATAACGGTAGCATGTTGACCTGGTCGCGTCATTCCGTCAGTATAATTACGTTGGGTCTTGGTGTACATGCACCTATCCTTCCGCATGGCAATTATCCGAACTCCTGAATTTCTTGCTCATCTCACTTCTCCTGTTGAACTTTGCGAGTCCAAGGTATGTTCCTCGCGTACTCGTCTACCAGCGGTTGTTGATCTGTGCCCCGTAGGATCATGATGGAATGGACTGTCTACTCTTGCATGACGGCGGAGAGGGAGAACATACCGTCAAGGTGTCGTTGGCAATTGAGAAGGACAAGGCGAAGGAGTGGTGTGCGGATTGTGAAGAGTACGGACATGGGGTTGAAAACTGCCCGAACTCGCAAGATGTGTTCTAAGCAGCCGCCTCCTCATTTACACGCTCTGAAGGACAACTGATAAGCCTTGTGACACCCACACAACTCGCGTTTTATTTCTTGGTTTTACTTGCTCGTTCCCGATGATCTGTTCTACTCTCTTCTTTGTTACCTTGACCCACTCTATCATACCAATACTCAATGATTCGTTCATGCTTTCGTGCTCAGGTGTCGTGTTGTTACAGTCCGTATTGCAATCAATAATTATGTATTCTGGTTGCTCGTCTAAGTTCTGAGGGATGAAGGCGTGTGTATGCACATATGCGTATTACATAAACCGCGCCTTCAATCACCGGTGTGGTGTGATCTCAATAGATAGCAGAACACTGGTATCGTCACGGTTATGTTGTTGGGTAAGATATGCTTGAAGTGTCGCACGGAACATCACAAGGAAGCAGACACACGACGCTGATGCATCCGTCATAGGTGTCAGTAATCACCCTGTTGTATTCACACTGCGATAAGGTGGGATTAGTTCCCGACAGCCTCTGGGCCGCACACCCATACATCGTTGAGGATCCCCACCCTTACAGAATAACCTCTACGAGCCTCAGTCATACTACCAAATTTCACAAAACAAAATACTAAGACATGAACTGGACTCAATTGATCAGGAGCAGCATACTTGTGCATGTACATAGCAAAGAAAACTATTAGGTAGGCATAGAACACATGAAAAAAGAACAATGGGTATTCATGAGTTAAGCTGGCTTCTGCCTCTGTGCCCATGTCAAGCATTGTAGATATAGTTGTGTGTGGGGATGTTCAATGCCTAGCTGGACCTGCGAGATGGTACAAGCTGTCGTCCACAGTGAAATTGCCTCGTCCCATCGACCCAGCTTTGAGTGGGTTACCGCAAGATTGTGCATGGCAGTCAATGCTTTTGGATGTTCTTCTCCCAGCACACGCTTGCGAACTTCCAGAATGTGTACCTGCAGCTTTTCCGCTTCATCCCGCTGACCCATATCATAATAGGTTTTTGCAAGGTGAGACATACTCTGCAGTGTGTGTAGATTCTCTTCTCCCAGGAGTCGTTTGCGTGTAGTCAGGACCTCAACTTGCATCTGTTTTGCTTGATCCAATCGACCCAGGCGACGGTAGATGTCTGCTAAGTTGCTCATGCTTCCCAAAGTAGATGGGACCTCTTCCCCCAGAATTCGCTTTTTCGTATCCACCACCTGGACCATCATCTTCTCTGCTTCACTCCATTTACCCAGGCCTGCATAGATTGTTGCAAGGTTATCCATGCTTGTCAGTGTTTCTGGGTGATCCTCTCCTAATTCTTGCTTGAAGCCTTCCACCACTCCTAGTTGTATCTTCTCCCTTTGGCTCCTCTGACCTGTTTGCCCTAATACATGCGAAAAGCAACAGGCATGGTTTGCTCCTATGCTTGCACTGTGCTCTGACAACGTAGCAACATGAAACCCAAGCCGCCGCTTGAATGCTAAGGACTCCGTATCTCTCTCCCAGTCAATCGACAGCGAAACAAGAGTGACCGAGCACTCGAATGCAAGCTCACATGTCTGGGGTATCACCGTCCTGGCCCAGTCTTGCACAAGCACATGGATGCTGTATGCAAGGTTCATTCGATCATAGTCAATCAGAGAGTATGACCTCAGATCGGCCATCACATTCGTAAACTTGATCGTGTCCCAATGCCCATCAGGGTCAAGGAAGTGTGACAAGCATTCCACGATGTGGTTTCGGGCATGAGACTCAAGTGCACTCATCGGTAGGGGGTTTTTACGCGAGTGCATTTTTCGTGCCGCTCGCTTGAAGATGTCCTCAAAGACGTGAGTGTAGTGCAGATAAGACATCAGCCATAGGATTGGTCGAGATTCGGGCTTGAGCTGATCATAGCACATTCTCCAAGTAGTGTAAACAGTCCGTCCATAGTCGTCTAACTTTGCTGATGGTGGTAGTTCGCTGTACTGCTCAAGCATACGCTGGCGTTGAGTCAGGAACAGAGACCTGTACTTCATGAAAGTCATGCCTGGTGAGTGAGCGATGTATGCGCCGGCATGGACAATTGCAAGCGCGAGACGCCCGAAGTCCTAAATGATGAATGTGTCTGCAAGGGCTATCCGGTGAGTTTGGTTTCAAAAGAACTGTACCTTCAGTAGCGCCTCTGCGGCATCCATTTCGTCCTGAGATATATCCTGGTCCTCCACGCACGCAGTTTTGATAAACAGAGCCAGCCCATCCACGTCGCTCATGCCTGACAGATGGCACACTGAGTCCGGACCTTTGGCAAGTTTGGCCAAGTCAGGTAGACGGGTCGTGACGAGAATACTACCGTGCCGGCCACCAGGGATATATTGTCGGATGTTCGTGGAAGGTGTGTCGGCGTTGTCAAATATAACTAGCCATCGTTCGCGGCACGACTCCAGCCATCTGATCGTATGGTCATATATGTTACCAATTCCCTTGGCTATCGCAAAGTCCTTGAGGTCCCCTTCGGCGGTTGTGTTTGAGCTGGCATCCACGAATATCACATGATCCCACTCGTCCCGTGTACGTTCGACCACATTCAACACCAATTGTGTTTTGCCTACTCCGCCGAGCCCATGCACCACACATACGCGCCGCTCGTCCCCGCTCCCGGATATGCAGGTTATGACTTGCACGTTCTCATCTTCTCGACCGGTATATACTGGCGTTGGTGCTGGGCAGTGCTTAGGTTCTGTCGCTTGCAGTACGGTTCCCGTATCAGCCTTAGTCTCGGACGCGCTGGGGATTTGTCCTGCTGATGTTATACACAAAGGTCTCAGCTCAATCAGTTATAGTGGGATTAAGCAAAATGACTTACCGGCATGGGTTGTAGAGGTGATTCCTCGCCTCTTGATACTTGCAACTACTGCGTTGTCTAATCTGTGGTTTATCGCGTTCTCCCGTAGATACGCTTGTGTGTGCTGCGTAACCTCCCCCAGTCGCTCCCAGCTTCCATCTTTCATATCCTGCATGCCTTGATCGACGTTGAACCGAAAGTACACTCCACTCGTGCCTTGGAATCGTGCAGCCATATCCTCAGCTACTCGTTCACTGTCCGTCGCCATTTGTTTCATCGCAACCACATCCTGTGTGCGGAACAACTGCCACCAATTCGGATTAGGAACTTGGATCGTGCGCGCATGCCCAGCTCCGACGCTGATGATGCAAGCGATTCGGTGATCAGGATACATTCGATTCACCTCGGAGAGTACATGCGCGAGCGGATTGCTGCATCCAATCTCGCCGCCGATAAATGATTGCACCACCGAAGAGTCGGATATGTCTATACTTTTGAACAGATCGGGGTGAGCCATTGTCGCATATAGAGCCTGCCAAATGGAGCAGGCTGGACCCGGGTTAGCAGTGGCTTCGTATGATCGGAACATGATAGGTTTGCTGGCATTCAGGTTGTGCCTCGCCATCGCGAACACAGCGCTACGCGACTTATTTATAGATCACAATCAATTAGACAGTCAAAAGCACACGCACGTTCTGCATCCACTTCTCGAACGACCTTCCATCATCGATTCCTCCTCGTTTCCCGTCGCATCTCGCACCATCGTCTTCAGCGCTTCCTGTAGCTTCGTTCCTTTGTACATAGTCTGTCCACTCATCTTCTTCGCAGAGAACACGATTTTCATGAGCTTTACGTACTCCTCTATCGTTCGGCTGACTGGCATCCGCAGTCTTCCCAGCATGCAGGCGTTGATACTACATATGGCTACTGATTAGCGCGCTGCCGGGCAAGACAAGCTGGTCATTCACCCTCCCGTTCCTGCGCCTGCTATCACATCAAAATGTTCGTAAGGGTTTAATATTCCTTGACCTTCTCCGCGCTTGGAGTTGATACGATACATGATTTCGCGCAGCACGACGAGGGATGATAGCCCGCGAGCCCCTCCGCCATCTTGTCAAATCACCGTTAATCTTACGATCCCGACTAGTACTTTCGCGAGTAGAATAGGCTCTTGCTCACCAATACACAGTATATTCAGTCCCCTCCCGCCCTCGGCCATGTTTGTTGATTTTGCGAGACTATAGGTGATTCGGCAATGCGATGCAAGGGCGAGTCCTAAGCGCCCGTAACTTACACGGGTTGATCGGTGATTACTAGCCTGATTAGTTGCCATACTCGTTCTCAAAGCGTAATCTGACGTCATCGTATAATTTCGCGACCCAGTTTCACTATGGTTCCCAAAACACTCCAACAACAAGCTAAGCTTGCGCACATTGCCGTCATTTACGGCCTCCAACCCGGCTGCTTCACTCCCTCACCTCGTACACGCTCTGCATGGCAGCCCCGGGTGGTCTACTCCTTAACCACTCCCAGCCGCCCGCAAGACATTATGGGACGCCCCATAATATCTTACATCCAGGCGAGACCCCGTGGAAATTATCTAGATCTCGGCGGGCCCGTTGTATACGTCATTCACTATACTCCAAACTTTGGTGAACGGGAAGAGCGCGGCTAGTCTCTGCCCCTCGCTTATGCTGTGTTTGGAGAGCTGAACTTCAATCACCGGCTGTAGTCCGCGTCGAGGTCGCTCAGGCATGATTTTGCGGTGGAGACGCGCCACGAGACATGCCACTTGGTTTACAGGCATACTGTGCCCCGTGTATAAACTCAACACCTCTGGGGTGTGTCGCGCTCACCGTGTCTCAGGGGATACAAACACGACGGTTCAACCTCGGGGTGCTTACTACTTAAGCCGAGACTTGGGTTATAGAAAAGGGGGTTAATACACCCACCATGCCTCCCCTAATCACCCCGTTACTCTACAAAAACCGTCAGAGATCGGGGGCACTAGGGAGTGCCCATGGTTCGTCGCTTCGCACTGCACGAATATCCGTGCTACACTATCTACTCGGCTCGGACAACACACCCTCATGTGCACCTTCCGGAGCAATCCGTGCTCCAGTGAAGCCCAAGGAGAGCGCGATCCCAGCTGGGTCCGGCGCGAGCAAGTACGTAGGAATGACTGCCACCGACCTAAACAGCTGGGACTCTACTTCACCCACATGGTCCACATCCACCCCGCTCGGAACCCCCAAAGTCCCAATATCGACACCCACCCCACGAACCGGAGCGAGTTTACCCCAACCCGGGAGATTGACCCCGAAAGCCAATAGATCATACAACCCGATGCCTCCTCCACCGACCTACCTAATCGCCACGAAAGTTGCGACAGAACACCATTACGCCGACGAGTACTAGTTCGGCTGGCGGGACAATGACAAACCGAGGGTAGTGAGCGTGCTGGATGCAAACAATCAGGCGTTCCGGGACGAGATTGCCCTCCTGATGATGGGCTCGCGGACAGGCTCTAATCCGGTTAGTCCTATCTCCCGATATCCCCGTATGCGCATGTAATTTTGGTATAGCTGGTTGCATAAGTATAGACCGCTGTGGAGCTTTGTTCGCACCTTCGGATGGGTGCGGGTAATTCGGGATGTTGAAGGGCGGATGCAGATAGTCGCCGCATATACACAGCATGACATCGTGCTCCGTCGAGCGAATGATCGGGCAAATCTCCCAACTTGTATGAGATAAAATGAACTATGTTTATTTAAGATACGCATATGTTAACCGCCCACTCCATTAGTATGTGCCCCGGTAATTACAGCCCGAGCTCCTCTCAGGGGCCGGGGGCAATCTTCTATAACGAATTTTACTCCCCCTCTCCCTTGCTATCTGCTCCCCAGGTATCTTTTCATCACACCATGGATGTTCAAATTTA
>WSTI01000164.1:0-12125 GCA_019616915.1 Ceratobasidium sp. 423
ATGAGGATAACCAGGGGGAGCGGCTGTGCTACCCATGCCCCGAGGTTCTTGTGGCCAAAACACCGACTGTCAGGGGCGTTTCGGTTGATTACCTGATCAGGCACCACGGGGCTGGCGGAATCGTACGAGCACTACAGTTATTCTTCCGTCGTATCGCTCCAGACTATCGCAACTTGGACTTGGGTGACGCTGAAGAATATCGGTTCAATATCTGGACTCGCGTTCGTCTTTTGCACCCCCCGCTGCCTTTCAAGCCATCTTTGGGACCTAACATCGATGTCATACGAGCCCAGCCCAAAAAAAGCGATAGGTTTGACCGTATTAGCAAGCCTGCGCGCTTCGATACTGTTCTCTTGTTGACCAAGGAGGAGGCTCGGGGCATCCATCGTGAGTATTTCGCTTCCATTCTATATTTGTTCGCTAATTTTCGCTCAGGTTATCGGCCCGCTCGGCATCAGGAAATTTGCCAGAAAAAACTGACACCTACCCAGCAGCCCCAGTGAAATGAGAACCTTTGAGCATCTGCATAGGGCTAAACAGCACTTCAATGTTTATCATACCTTGTTTAGAAATACCCAGGATACAGGAAAGTTCATATATGCACCCTGATGTATAGACAAGTTCATATCTCCACCCACTACCTGAACAGGGTTCATATCTCAAGCTAGCATATGAAAAAGTTCATATCCCAGGTTAGACTGGCAAAAGTTTCACATCTTTTACACAAATATATCAATCAAAAGCACAATACTATTGTCAAAGCATTCATACAAGGGCAGGGCAACAACATTAGACTTGAGACAAAAATTGTCATGGGGAGAAGTCATGATAGCAGAAAAATGAGAAGCAATGGCAATGTCCACCCAAATTCACTCAACGATGCATGAACACCCATGAACCTGTGTCGCACCCGTGTCGCAGATTACGCGACGACGACGCCTCCGATTCGCGCGCGCAGTAGCTCAATCGAACGCCCTCGACGAGGGCTATCTAACAAGCTACTGAGCGCGCGAAACGGGGGTGATTTGGGGGGTGTAGCACGCGACACAGGTCAAGCACGGGTACCTGTGTTACACCCCTACATGATTAGCAGGATGACTACCATGGACATGAGTGGGCTTACGTGGGTTGGGCAGATTGAGTCATGATACAGGGTAATTCAAGTTAGACAGGCCGCTAGAGGGTTGGGAATGAGTGACGGGGCAGTTGACACCGGTTGCAAAACCACCAGGGCGAGAATATTCGAGTTGGACGAGTCAGTGACGAGTCAGTAACGAGTGAAGGCGCATTTAACGCCGTTTGCAAAGCCACCAGGTCAAAGTGTAGAGGGGAGTGAGTCACGAACATGGGCCATTGATGCAGCGTGGGAATGAGGTCGTCGATTGATGAGGTCGATGTCGTCAAATCGCGTGTTGGGTGCGGGCAGTTACGAGTCAAATACATGGCCGAGTGGCACACGGTGAGAGAAGGTCATAAGACCACTGAAATATCAGCATTTATCCTTTTCGAGCTTTCTTATCGCACCCACCGATATCGCCTAAGCTATTCCTGATCTTTAGCCAATCGATATTCGGCCCCATAAGCATGCATTTCGTGAGCGTCGAGGATGCGGCTCTGTTGATTCGGGCGATATTGGAGTTTGAGTGATCGAGGAATGCATCTTTCGCCCATTCCACCCGAGCGCGCACGTAAAGAGGATCGATTTGGCGAGGCATTGGGTATCTCACATGTGATCAGCTTTGTGTGATGAGAAGTTCGTGTGTCAGCACTTCAGCAGTTACGCACAAAGGTAACAAGCATGTGTGAGCTCTCACAATCAAACAGTGAACAGAGTCCGTAGGAACGTTCGTATCGAATCAGATAAGTGTATTCGCGATAGCAAAGAGATGCTGGCGAACGACAAATCGAGGGGGAGAACAAGAGTGAGACAAAATAAAGGACACGAAGTGACATGTTTCATACTCTAGTCATATTGCTGGTACCTAGTGTGACGAGGCTGGCACGCAAAAGAGTATTAGTGATACTCTCTTGTGACTGCCACTTGTAATTAATATCGATATCCTCCGATCAGATCACCAAGAAGCCCCAGTCTAGGTTGTGAGCGTCGAGGCAAAAGTAGTAGACTATTTTTATATGACACTTGATACATTCAATGATTGACATAAGATCAGAAGTGGAAGGTGAAAAATGAGTGATAGCTTGGGTGAAGAAAACTATGAGGCATAGAGTTAGAAATCAAGCTAAGCCTATTAGATCATAAATTTAACACACAACACACATAGCCATATAGAGGAGATGTACTGGAGACGTAAATTTAAGCTGAAAAAACTCGCCGCCAATGATCCATGATGTTCCAAAAAAAATAATTCCGATGTCGGTTTAGGAAAAAGACAGGTGCCGAGCAAAGTGTATCGGTCGTAGCAGCGGTGTGAGTCTCGACGTGAAGATCCGAGTATTTGGGGACGAGGTGACATGCCGCGCGAAGACGGTTAAGCGGAATTACCTTAGTGATGCGCTGGCCATTGCGAATGAGAGGTTTCGTTGTCGCCAGCGACGAAACGTGCCCTGGAGCGCTGAACGGCGTGAATAGCTCGACGAATACAAGATATTGTGGAACTTCTCGTCGAAGATATGCCGGGACTTGAAAAATAACCCGAACGCGCACGGCCTGATAGCCTAGATCGGGGAGTATCAAATCAGCCCGATCAATACAACGTAAGCAGAGGAGGTTACTTACGAAATAGTCCTTGATGCATCGCCGACGAGAGAATGAGCGCACAGTCGAAGTAGGATGGCCGAGTCACACGTCCCGCTCTGTCTATCGTCACCGGCTGCGCACGAATTACATCCTTGGAATCACCTTCCAAGGGCGCGAATGGGAGAGGATCGTGGTGAAGCTCACAGCGCCTCCAGACTGCATAGCAAGACCGATCATCAACCTGGTAAGATAACCCAGGCTGAATATCGTCAAGATATTCGGCAATTCTTTCCGTGAAGCCGGGTGCTTCGAAGTCGTGGATTATGTCGGCGACACTCATCCGGCGTTCTAAGGGGCGTTGGCCGATGAAGATCCGAGGTGAGAATTTGTACACGTGTCGATCCCTCCCGCATGTCCAATTACCATCAGCATCCATCAACAGTCCCGGTCCGAGGCCGGGCATGCACCTTTCAACGTCACCCGCCAGACGAGAGGTAGCTCGAAACTTGAGCTCCTCAATTAGCCCAGCACGTTCAAGTTTTGACCGTAATTCGACCCAGTTCTCGCGCCGTTGGAGACGGATGATCATTTGCTCGACGATATTCCCTGACTTACTGCACTGACGATACGGATTTTTGACGTAGTGGCGATGTAATCGCTCGGGGATCTCAGTATCGTAGTTGTCAGGGGTGCCGTACTCGCGAATCTGGTGCGTGAAGTGGCTCGCCATGTGTAGCTTCGCAATCCCGTTCCAACCCCAACGCGAGAGGAAGGCTTCCAGTCGTCGGAAAATATCTTTATTAGCATGGAAACCCCGCAGGTCCTCGTCCATACGAGCAAGGTCGTTTTCGTCAAGCTGTCCCTGGTGCAGGCGGAAGAAAAAATCCATTAACACTCGTGTCGCAAAGACCGCTCGATAGGATGTGTGGGACGCGATTATCGGTAAGAATGGTTTCTCTGCCTCCCGCGCCTCAATACCAGTCCACTGACTGATCGAGCAAGGTCCGTTAGGGAAATAACGAACTCCGTGCGAACGAGGTAACGCCCTGTAGCGATTATTCAACTCGACTTTACCGATTATGTTTTGCCACCACTCGAAAAGGTGAGCCTTGAACAGCCCTTTGTGTATCTGATGCAGGGGATCCGGTACCGTCGCATGCGCGCCGTTTGCAAATGGGAGTTGTGCCCAATAAGGCCAAGTGGGACGAAGACCGGCCTCCTTGCGCTCTGCCTGGTACCCGGCTCGTGAGTCCAACAAGAGTTGAGTCGTCTGGTGCTTGGTTCGGAGGGGCGCCACAACTAACGACCCTCGATTACGGAAGTCTATCGTGCAAACCGGGCATCGGGTTGCCTGTGAGCACGCACCGGTACACCGCTCCGGCCAATCGGCAATCTTCACGGTCAATATTGGATAGATCCGGCGAACTCCGCCGTCCGCGCACACGGCCTCGATCCCCTCCTCGCCTGCCACCTTCAACGGTTCCATGATCATTGCCATTGCCGCATGGTACACGTCCCACTTCTTCTCGCGGCGGCGGTCCGCGTTCTCGATAAACGCAAGACGGGCGACTGGTAGGTATCCAATTAACACCCATACGTGCTCACTCGGCTTCGCTCGAATGTCCTTGCTGATGTTACCTATGGTGGCGTACACAGGGCAGGCGTATTTGTCGCCGGCTATCATTGTTAGCTGAGTTGGGTCGGTTGCAACTAACACCGGGACCGCAACACCGCCGATTGGAATTAGGTACTGAGTTTTTCAAAAAAAAAAAAATTCTTCAGCTTCGTTAGCCATTGAACAATGAAAAATAGGTACCTGAATACGCCACCACCATTCGCCGCTCCACAACTCATCGAATGCGCGAATGCGCCGCCCTTGACGATCGTAAGTCCAATGCTTTTCGCTCGAATAGTGAATGTGGTCTCGTAACCGCCGCAGCCCGATTAGGAATCGAATAACTTCTAATATATCTCGCATATATACGTCCAAAATTTCTTCACCTCCGTCGACACTAACTCGTAGAATCTCGTGGGTCCATCCGGGAGTCAATGCGAAGGTATCGATGGCCGTGTACATTTCATCGAGGTTGTCCCACGGTAAGTTATTCTCATGCTGTTGGAACGTTGTGCGTTTAATTCAGGTAAGTTGGCAACAATGAGTGTTAAACGGAAACTCACCACTTGGAAGGTAAAGTATGCTTGGCGGTCCCTATCGGTTCCTTTCATGTTGGCTAACCACTCAGCTAGCCGGAAAACGTCTCGCTGCCAAAGAAGCCTTTCCAGGCTCTCCTCATTGGTTTCGTCGTCATTCGGAGGCACCCAACGGAGTACGCGGACCCTTCGTGGATGGACTTCAATTATGGCAAATCCGTGCGTCTGTGGTGCCTGGCCTACTGGTGGGCTCCTTGTCGACTCGCGATCGACCGATGCACTCCGTCCGTCCGCACTCCCACTTTCGCTGGGGTTATCACTCTCGGATCCAGCCATCACCTCAGTAACAGTTACATCATCGTCTGTCATCGACTCTTGGTCAAGAATGTCGTCCACATCACTCGGTACCCGCGACCCCCCAGGACTTATCGGCGGGGAAACATCGACCTTAGTTGGTGAGCTTGGTGAAGCATGATTTGATTTAACAGTCTTGTTCCCAGGTTCAGCTTGCGGTCGTTTAAATCATAAATAATCCTGACTTACACAGTGCGCGGCGGACTCCCGTTGCCAGGTACGTAGATTTTGCTCCAAGTCACGTTGTGTCTGAGCTTTCTCGGCATTTTTACAGTCTTTGACGCGTCCTACATGGGCACGCATTCGTGTGTAACCACTGAAAGTTGCCGGACAATACGGACAAGGCACGGAATACAAGTCTTGGGGCATTTTCACAAGGGTAGAGTGGGTACTTCGAATGAACTCAGTGAGTTGTGTTTTGGTCATACGAATGGTGGTATCTGCTAAGATTTGGCTGATTTACCACCAATCTCCTTCGCCCACTGTTCCTATCGCAGTCGATTGGTCATTTTAGCTCCACATCCAACTTTGGCGGGTACAGGAATCGAGTCCTAAACCATATATACCGCCAACAGCCAATTCTCCATCAGATTGATTGGCCGGAATTGAATCGGGAACCATAGATCAGGCCCGATAGCTGACCTCTCATCAGTTTGACAAGTCGCGAGGACTTTTCACCACTCACATTTGGGTTACACGTCCCCACTTCCCGCGCATATAGTGCTCACAACCCCGGTATTTGAGTTGGGTTTCCTTGTATGCTACTACGCTAATCATTTTCATTCACTTTGGCAGGCTGCGGTCACTGAAATACATGATTAAATCGCGATACCTGCTCAGTTCTCGGCCGTGAACAGCGTCATGACTACGTGGTGCTCGGTGTTACTCGGTGGATAGGATTGTGCTCGAGCCACCAATAGCTCGCGCACTGGTTATATAAACCTCCCAGTTACCCATGTAAGCTACTTAGATTCGAAAACTCCTCCACATCTCAGTCTAACCTCCTATTACTCTTATCTAGCCTTTTTCAACTATTTTTTTTAATTATGTCTGATCCCGGCTTGGACAATTACATGTTGAGCCAAGACCGAGAGCCTCGCAAGCGAGGACCTCCTCCCAGCCGAGCTGTACCCGCGTGTATGTACATATTAGGCTCTCCGACGTGGTCTTACTGACAATCATATCCACCCAGTGCAAGAAATCGAGCGTCGCAAGCAACAACGCGAGGAATCTGAAGCCCAACGACTTCTTCGCGAGAAGATTGCTGCTCGTTGTCACATGCCAGTGACACGCGAACGACTTGAAGCTGGCGAAATCGCCTTTCCACAGTTACTCAAGCTCCCTAAGTCAAATAGTAAGTGTTTCATCGATAATTAGCACTTGGTGACGCTACTGATCATGTCTTATTCAGACCCTTGCGAGGAGGCGACGGCCTACGCCCTTTGGTGCTGCGAGGTTGTGATGTATCGCCGCGGCCGAGACGTGTACGAGGAGTGGAGCAAAGGCCAATACTCCCTCGCCGACCTCGAACGACTCGCGTTCCCGGGCTCAAGCCACACCTACAATAGCTATAACCCGTTTACGGACCCCCCATCGGCTCTCGACCTCGAGTCCAATGACTTCCCACCACCACCAGCGGCACGCGGCAAGAAACGTAAACAGGCCGAGGATAACCCACCTGTGGACGAAGGCAGGCGCAAATACCGGAAACTTCAACAGTTGATGGCCCCCGCCGTGTCCACTGCGACCGCATCCAGTTCGAGCAAGAGCAAGGCGCAACCAAAAATTGCGACGTCTAGCTCGAGCGTTCCTACCCCGTCCAAGGCGATCGCTGCCACACCCACAGGCCCCAAGCCCCCCTTGAAGGCCGCAAACGAGGGAAAGGGGAAAGGGAAAGCCACGGGCCCAGGTATGACTCAAGGCACTGGGGCTACCCACGATCGATATGGGGGAAAAGCCATTGTGGTCGATGAGGAGGGTGAGAACATGTACCCAGGGGTAAGTGATTTTATATGCGCTGTTTTTGTGATTTATGTACCTCAGCACCAGATTACTCGAGGGAAAAGCACTAGCCAGAGTGTCAAGTCTCGCTTCGTCAAATCATGTAAGTTTCTTTGCTCAATTTTCACACTACGATTATAAACTACCACCGGATTAGCTATTAAACAGGATAAATACGCCCCGACTAAGCCGTCCCCCCTCCGGAGCATTGCTTTCGATGCTGGCCAGGGTTCGCAGCTCATTACTCCATCCCAGGCCCACAAGTCCGGCTTCGATCTGTTGCAACCGACGGACGAAGTCACCGTGCGGGATGGCAAACTCGTGCGGGAACAGCGCTTTCCCCCGCGTACGCAAGCGTCGATATCTCAGCCAATGCCAACAGCACCTCGCAAACCCGCGGCTACCACTCATCGACCCTCCACCTCTCAGCCGGTGGAAAACGCATCACGTGAGTCACGTGCCCGCTTTAGCATGCATTCGCAACGCATCTGATCCATCATACCAGCGAACATGCCTCCCGCTCGCCCGAGGCCATATCCAGTCAAGCCCGCCAACAAGCCTGCCGGAACATCGCGCCCAGGTGGTGCGAAGAGGCCCGTTGGGCCCGAGTGGTACTCGCCCCGGGGGGTTGCGAACGCCCGGCCCCACGCCCACGTTGAGGGCAACGCCACCCATTCGACCCACACCGGGAATTTGCACACCAGTACAAACGTGTCGTTCTCAGGTGGAAATGCCTCAGTCACCATCGGCAATCGCAGAAGCGAAGATGACGAAAAACCCACAAAGAGTGCAAAGAAGCGGGCGAGGCAAAATGAAAGTCGCCGCAGTACGTCATCGATTATTTCGGTTGTATTCGCTGACTCCAATTACTTTTTTAGGGCTGCAGGAATCACGCCGAAGCGAACAGCGGCAAGATACTCCACCCTGGTCCCCATCACCACCACGGCATGCTCAGGCTCCATCTTCCGACGACGAACATCTCGACGAGGCGCAACCGATCTCTGAGCCCGATGAGGAGTTGCTGCGCAGTCAAGGCCGCCAAACTCCCGAGGACGACACCAATGAAGAAGTGTTTGTACTTGACCCCGTTACTCAGACTCGCGTCCTTGTGCTCAGGCCCGACACCTCCCGGTACCCCGACGTAAGTCGTCCATCTGCTTGGAGATAATATATCTGACATTGACTGATCGTCCGTTATACAGCTTGATTCTGACAAAGTACGCTATGTCAGATATTATCCATCCGACATCCGGCCGTTTCTTTACGCAATGAGCGCGCGCGCCAAGGTTCTGATCGTCGTCGGGGGTGGTGGCTACTTTTACCGCTCCCCTCACCCCCTCGATAAGACCAAGTCCACGTCGGAAATCGCGTACGAATCATTCAAGTGGGCACTCGACTTCAAATCCGTTAGACTCGACTTCGATCAGCGGTTTTTATTAATCGTAAGTGTCCATTTCAATTACAAATCACCTTTTAACACCCACGTGTGTAGATACAACCCCAGATTATCTCATTCCGGACGTACACGGTGAAGCAGCTATTACAAGTTGTTATCAAGGTTTTTGGCTTCATCGAGTTCGTGGAGGACGAGGAAGATATCGAGTGGAATAAGGAGTTATTTGAGAAATGGGGGCACTTGAAATTCATTTACAAGGTGCGACAATTTCTCGGCTGTTGCCGTTGGATGCTAATGGTTCTTGTTCAAGTACCCGACTCGACAATCTAAGCCGTTCCAACATCGATACTTCCGTAAAGCTATTCGTCGTACTCTCTACGTGAATAGCTCCGGTTTTGCTCGACGTTTCGCCCAACTTTTCTCGCCCGTCCCTGATCGCTATATTTGCTTTATCGCCACCCTCGTATGTACATTCATTGCTCAATTCCACCTTGTAACTTACACTAACGTTCGCTAGACAAATCGAATCATTTCGTGGTTCAGCACCGGGATTCTCGACCAGGGAAGGCTCAACGGTGAAGGCGACGCGAGGACGTTTGCGCAGGTAATGGATTTAATCGAGTATATGCGTATCCACAAACAGAAAACGCTTTGGAACATACGTACGAGCATTACGGAGTACTGTCTGTAAGTTAAATCCAATTGTCCGTACTGAACTGTCACCTCTGACTCGACAAAGTGCAAAGGTTGAACTAGAGAAGAAGGCCGTAGGGATTCGGCATGTCCCAGCCGCAGAACGTAATTGGAGTCCAGATGCCGAGGAGATTGTTCAAAGTGAATTTAGCGACCGGTTCACTCGTAAGTTTACCTTGCTTATTATTCAAAGTTAGTGAACTTACGATGTATCTAGAGGACCAGATGAGGCCCCAAGAGCCGGGGGTTGAGCCGCGAGCTGTAGCTCTGCCGCAAGTTGAGTTACATGACGCTAACATCGGGGTTGATTACGGCGAAGTGGAGGATTTCAACCGTAGTCAACGCGCGGGAGTCAATCAAGACGGAGAGGGCGCCAGCGATGATGATGAAAGCGACGGTGAGAGTGACGACGAGGTCTACGACAACGACGAGGATTATGACGCGGATGATGTCGAACAACCGCTCGAAGACCTTGAAGACCTAGAGATGCCTGATGAGGAGATGATGGATGTGGCCGATGGTGGCGATGCTGGTCCCAGCATGCTGTTTTGAGTTTACCCCGTTGCTCGCTGATTATTTTCCAACCTTGAATACCGAACACTGCTGATTTACGCATATGCCCCTTCCATCTTCATGTCTAACTCGTTTCATGCCTGAGATAAATGTTTGTATATTGCACTTGTATGTGGTAAACCCACTCTCCCGGCTCTTTTCCGTTCATCCATGAAGTAACTTGAACCGAAATGAATTGAAATGAATTAAATTGAAACATTTGAAGCATATTCGGTCTGCTGGGTCATACACTGAGGGTCACTAAGTAACCAATACAAGCGCGAGACAAAAACAATCCCCGATTTGGCGATCCGTGCACAGCCTCTGATAACAAGTAATCGCCGGCTGGATCACCTGTTGGGGCTTGGTGTATGGGGTCTTAGCGGCATCTGGAGGCCATAACTAAAAAAATCCGGCATCAAAACTCACAATGGAGCTGGCTATCGATCCTAACATTATCGTTAGCAGGCGCCAAAGCGTACATAATCAAGCTTGTCACGGCCCCTTTAAAGGTTGGAAACTTCAAGTCCCAGCTGCTCAACTCAACTTCAACCCACTCGTCTCTCCACTATCATACTCTTCTCATAAATTCGTAACCCAGTAGGTACATACAGTTATGATTGCTACTAGAGTACCGTACGATGTGCTTATTCTGATCTCCCTAGACATGCAGCTCGATATACCTGACGATGCTGACATTGTCTCGAACCATGGGGATTCAACTGTAGACCCGGTCGGTGAACCACATGGCAACTACACTGCCCACCCACACGAGGCTGTAGCGTTTTACCGCGATGGCTTCGAAGTAGTAGCATTTTACCGTGATGGCTTCGAAGTACCACCACCGGACCAGGAGTCTCTTCTCCGTAATATCGAACGCGAAGCCGCGAGCTACCAGGCAGCCTTGGCCAGGTGCACCTGTCTCACAGGCCCTTCGAGCGTTAACGCAGTCGCGAATACCAGTAGTCAAGGCACATCCGTTAGGGCCAAACACTGAGACCTATACATGCGCAGCGGGGTGTACCCACTTGATTTTTTTTCTTACTGTCGCCCTCGTTACCACCGCATGTTTTGTACGCTGTCCCAATTACGCTTTTTGGACAATTTCTTGGACGTTTTTACCTAAACTGCCTCCTGTTTGTTGATAACTACACAATAGCACACGATATGTATCAGTCATCTGCTTCGACCGATCAGTTGCTTCGGGACCTGCCGGGAGCGGTTCGCGAAGCAGAGCCGACGATTCCTGTGACAGATGTTCCAGGGCTTTGGGTCAAGCTACTCTTGGTTCTCAACCACGATTTCCCACCGCATAAGCCGACCACACCCCAGACGACCTATTCCCGATCGTCGATTACTCTGACACCGAGAGCACTCCCCTTCAGCTCAAGCTCAACGCTCTTGCTGAGCTGATCGCTGTACCAAGGTGGCTGTGCCGCACCCTGGCTTCCTCTGTACGTCCATAGCTATCGGATACTCTGCAGCCCATAGGCGTGTCCATCGTGGTGACGAGGGTGCGATTCAGCATCTTCTACGTGTCCTGCCGCGTTCTGCTACCTCCGCTTGCGCTCTTTGCGCGTTTTTGGTCTCGAAAGGGCCGCCCGCTCACATTTGCCCTTGGAACCTCCACCAGGGGTACCGCTATCGATTTTTACGCGTTGTTCGACGCTCCCACCCACCCACAACCACTCCTAACTGATACTACCTTTTGCTACGCACCAAACGACCCCCTCCTCGCCTTATTTGGCACTTCCGGTGACGTGTTTCAACCTCTCCGAGCCGCGTTGCCGTGTCCATAGGCTCCCTACTTTCCCTCGTATATATCTTACCTGGGTTTTGCTTGGACTACGGACTGTTTATTCTCTTTTAATCGCCTTTCTCACCCCTCCGTTGCTCGTCTAGCGGGTTTCGAGGCCACATCGACTTTTCAGCCATTTGAAATCCCCGCTGTCAACGTCGCCCAAGCCAAACACCTATTGCTCGCCCGGCTCTCAGCCGTTCAGTACGTTTAGGTGCTCATTTGGTAGCCGTGCGACCGCCCTACCTCGTAGCATATTAACGAGGCGAAAACGGTATTTTTCGTCCAACGCAATCACTTACTGCCCCACAGACGGTCTCCACTTGCTCCTCAAACTTATCGCCTGGAGCTCATCTATTCCCACCCCGTCCGCCACCCTACGGGCTCGCCTAATACCTGGTGACACATCGTCCTCTCTAGCCGGCCACCACACGTCACCCCCATTCCCAACGACAGAGCCGTCGGATCCCGACTCCTCGACC
>WSTI01000165.1:0-12089 GCA_019616915.1 Ceratobasidium sp. 423
GACAGAGAAAAAGGGGGACTAAACTGCAATGAGGGCACAGTTGAATAAGTATGAAATGTGGCCCCACCTCAGATGCGCGTGTTCTGTGGTTATGGAGATTGGGGTTTGAATACTTGGTTCATGGGATAATAACAAAAAGTCGGAACTGGAGAAAAACAGGGAGGTAAATGTGTGGATCAACCCGATCTTGGGTATATGCATATATCTAACACCAAGACCAGCCTCCGGTCGAGTGTTACATTAAGTGACGATTTGATTGGGCTTCTCGGTAGCAGGACATGAGGCTGAGATGTAGTTTGATTTAAGTATGGGTTTTACTATTGAAAAGTCGCATACCTACCGATAATCAACTTATAGGTCTATACTGATGCAAAATCTACCCGAAGGAATCTGCACTGAAGACGTCCTATCAAACTGGTCCATTTTCTGGCGAATACGGTACTTAAATGTGGCGTTATGCACCGGAGCCCGTGGAGGCGCACAACTGGGACTTAGCCGGAGCTTCGGCGCGAGTCACGTGGCTCCTTAGTCGGTACCTGTCATGTTGCAGAACATTCTTATCCTCTTGTCCTCGTCCGCTACGCGGTCTCGTATACTTTTCCTTCTTTTATTCTTCATAGCGCGTCAACGCAACCCATCTTTTATTTGTGCGCGTCAACGCAATCCATCTTTTATTTGTGCCCCACCCACCACTCCGCAAGTTTTCCACGAGATCCAGTTTGGGCCGCCCACCCACGAGCCTTACTTGCGGTTGGGCCCCCCCGGTCCACCCTCGCCGCTTCGCGGCCACGGGGGTTCCCCCAAACCTCCCAGTCTGTCCCCCGTATCCTTGCGTCTCTCATCATTTGTATAGTACTTTGCGTACATATTATACATTCGTCTATATTCTCCCCACGTCCGAGCGCGCCTAGGCTAAGTTTGGACTCTTTCAAAAGCTGTACTAAACCTTTGGATGTTGGGGCGGTAGAGCTTGTATGAGTGAAGCTACTGATTGCTGATAAGGGTGAGTTATAATTCTATAAAGTTAAACACCAGAGTATTCTCCTGCTGGTATACATCCGCTTGTATGCGCAACTAAACGACACTTTGATAGGTGCGTGTACAAACCAAGATTTCGTTGAAGTAACCAGTAATCTAGCTATTAATCCCCAAATAAGTATCGGAGGTAATCAGAAGTAGATTCGATTCTTTTGATTCTTTCGACACTTCGCTGATTTTCATTATTGGAAAACAGCAAAGCATCGGAACAGAATCGATTAAACCTTTCTACTCCGATTTCCCCTAATTCATTATCGCATGTGTGGTGAAATTGAAGTCGACTATCTGGTCCCGAGTGATTGTACTCCGAATAAGTTCAAATGTATACACAACGCGTTATGTTCAAATCAAAAGCTCGGAACTCGGCCGGGAACAACTTGCGAGCAAGGTGCCGTGCACGGCCACGTGCATTTTTCTAGTCACAAAATAATCACTGGAGGGGGTGAATTTCCACCGAATTGGCTGCTGCTTTGGAATATTGCAAACGTATGAACAAATATTTTTCCTTACATAAGCGATTTTGTGCGAGAATTATATTTCATAGGAATTATATACACGAAAAGCAAAAACAGAGAAATGTCGCAAGAATCGAACCACCAACTGAAAAAAAAGTGTATTAAATGATCTAAAGATGGTGCCAGCTACACCACCGGGGCTTAAGAGTTATGTTGTGACTCCGGATATTAAATGGTAGGTAGTCAAAATACCACCAAAACTCTAATGTCCTGAAGCAGCCAAACCTTTAAAGTACAATTATATGTTATACTTATGTCACTGTGAGCTACTGAACCACACCTACTTCAAGGCTTTGGAGTTTTGGCAGTACTTTGACTATTTGTTACCATTTAATTACCGGAGTCATGAGATAACTATTAATCTTCTATGGTGTAGTTGGTACCACTTTGTGAGTATCCAATTGCAGTTTGGTTTAGGTCATTGGTCCGATTCCTGTGATGCTTCCTCTTTTTTGTCTTTGCCCTTTTGTGTATATTATGTTGGTATAATAACATTAACATAATCATGGTATAATTTTTATAATCCCCCCAACATATAACTATTATCTCACAAGCATTATCCATGTATGATCATCATATAATGTTTATAATCCTGGACTACAAGTTCCTGTGATTTGCAAGCCTAATCAAGTCATCAATCAACGGCTCGAGCATTTGCTCAAACGCGTATCCTTTTAGTTCGTGTGGACCTGGGATTACCATTGCGAGGAGCATATTTTCGACGAGGTTAAGTTGGTAAAGTGGAAGATTTTTAATTACCAGGTAAACTCCATTTGCAGAGTAGCTACCCCCAGCCACAGATTTGCCTTTGAATGCTTGGAACCTGAGCATACATCATCAGAGGACCTTACCGATATTAAATAAGATATCTACCCGTCTAGATTCAGTCCAAGGTTGAGTCACAACGGCGAGCGTGCGAGGGAGAGTGGTGCATTGCCAGTTGGTTTATCCCCAAATAAATTTATAAACTCGCCATGGTTAACCCCCCTCTGTATCCGTGTTGCTTGGGCGTGCCAACCCCAAGCTCACTGTGAAAAGAAACCCCCTTAAACTAACCGGGTGACCCACGTTTGTTTTAAGGGGGCAACCCCCTTAAATTTACCCAGGGTTACCTCCTAGTTTCACAGGTGTTACCCGGGTGATACAATTATAGGGGGTAACCCCCTTTATTTAAGTTCGTGTCGCCCCCTTGGTTTACATGGGTTACCCCCTTACTTTCATGTGGTACTGAAATTTTCACCAATCGTTATACATTAAATTTTTTGATTGAATTACACGTTGAATAAATAAATAAAAACAGCCAAATCGGGAGCGCCCGATGGTGTCCAGCGTGGGTACAGTATTCGATCGAGCTGGCGCTTGCGCGAACATATGATGGGAAATGTGTCAAAGCCTATGAACAAATAAGTGATCGCAAGCGGGTCACACCGAGCCAACGGAAATCCACAAATGTTTCGTGGTGGAATGAAGGTTTTTTGACGTCACCTGAACCAACATCTTTGTCACACTCGTGATGCGCTCTCCATCCTAGACAAGGAGTAGGTTACTATAAGAGATATATAGCGACTCACGGGTATATGCGTGGGCTGGGACAAGGCAAGGCGAGCGCTGGTCTGGCGCTTAAGGGGCAAATTGCAGAACTTTGGTGCACACTTGCTAGCTTTGGCCTCGGTATCGGATTTAGGCTCGGATTCAGGCACAGCAGGGCGCTTTGGGTGCTGGATGCAGTGTAAGCCTGGGAGATTGTCACATGAATTCATACCATCTTCGGGCATGTTACAGTCCTTGGTGCAACCGGCTTCTTTGGCTTGGGCAGGAGTTGGGTCACGTTTTGGGTGCTGGTCATGTCAGTTAGAGTGGATCATGGATCAAACATTGACTTACGGTAGTCCGTGTGTCCTCGGCTCCCTTCTTGCACTTGTTCAAGGTCTTGGCCAGGCTAGTCGTGACTGGGGTGTCCGCAGCCTCTGTCCGCCTCGTTTTCTTCGGAGGCTCCTCAGCCTGTACTGTAGTTTAGTAATCAAATTAATTGGTAGGCTAAACGTACCCGAGAATTGCCTTTCTCGGGCAATTTGGTGATGCCTTCAAAAAGGAGTGCGGAGCCTTGCCATGTTAGGTTAATAACCCATAGTATGTGAGCAAAATTAATAGGAGAAAATCGGGGGGGGGGGGGACTTACTCTGATCCCTCTGATCCTTCTTGGTTGTATTGAGCCTGTTGTTGATCAGTGCACGAGGGGGATAAATATATAACACTTGGCACTTACCGGTATGTTTTACCACTGAAAACTCCACAAAACCATCTAGAATTTTCGGATATCCTTTACGTTGCTTGCAGTAACCTAGATTCTATGGTTTTAACTTGAATTTTCAAGGTGGCGTGAACAATCGAATTACCCTGGAACTCCTCGTACGGACCCCGTTCAAGTTTGTGGATGCCCTAATAAGAGAATTATGACAAAAGATATTTTTTGCTTATTTTTAAAGGCACTGATAGGCTGTATTTGAGAGAGAGGGATGGGAAGAGGGGGTGACGGTCGTGGTCGGGAGCAAGAGGATGAGGCAAGGTGTCGGTGCGAAATGAGGATCGGCGCTTATGTAAGCAGGCCCGCCATGTATTTTGATCAAAGTCCTGCACCTCGATCAAACTTCGCCAGTTTGCCCCTCCGCGTGCTCAAGCTCTGTCCAATATTCCCATGTAGACTTCTCCCGCCATGCCTTGCACCAATGATACAACCTTGTCCCCACACTGTGCAAATATCAGGGAATGCTTTACAGTTCAAACATCAATGACACTGGCCCATGCGATTGCAATTCTGCCGTTGCATGGAATCCGCTTTCCCCTCATGGCAAGCACAATTTCTTGTTCAAACGGGTGATCCAACACAACAATACGCTCATTTTATCTAATTCGCTTTGGTAGGACAAGAATGGGTGTCACTCCAGAAAAAAGTCCGAGACGAAGGATGTTTACATATACGGCTGACGGGATCTCACTCTCGCAATCACACCTCTCCTACCAGCAAACACTTCAAAATCAAATACTCCGGTGTGTTCTTTTGTTCTCGACATTCCCCCAGTATCTGATAGGAGCTGTAGACCGGAGACTGCACGGCGCATGAGTAGGGACTTAGGTGCAGAAGAATGGACATTGATGTAAGAGCGCACCGGTTACATATCGTTTGATTATTTACAATCGACCAAGTTAGCATTGCATGCTTGGCATACTGACATGCCTCTATTCTCTTGAGCCCCACCTGACTAACTTGTTCTCGCATCTGCATGGCCCTCCACACAACTCATCCAGCTAGGATTTCATTTCACCACACCTTAGTTCGATCTATTCCTATCCCCCCATCCTACCCGCTAGTTCCGCTAGTACCTCAACACCCCAAACCCCCGCCTCCACGTTGTGCGCCAGATCCCGCACCCAATCTGGTATCTGATGACCGCGTGTATTGGTTTATACATATATGTATATACCTATCTGGTATATACACACGTATTGATGATTGGAGCCACTGGAGCTATTCACAAGCGACAGCAACAGGAGAATAGGGTATCATTAACCGAGGTGAGCTGATTTCACAAATTGCGTTCAAGGTTCCAGAGGAGACAGGGGGCAAGAAGCAGTATTGCATCTAAATCATATCGCAATCCCGTTATATCTGGCATTGATCATTTTGCGAGTGCAAGAATAAATATATGAATACGAGTGAATTCGAGTCAAGAAGGTAAGTACACAAAAGGAAACACGCCGGAAGTAAATACCCCCGGTCCTGTACAGTACACAAGAAATAAGCGCCGAATACACGAATTCCGACAGATCATGCATATAAGCTTCACCCCCTTAATCCCATATAGGGGCGACTTTAAGGGGGTATAATGGATGATCCCTCCGACTGGCTCTACCCCCTTAAACTACAAGGGGGCCGACTTTAGGGGGTAAAACACCAGTTCCATTTGTTTTAAGGGGGTTCACCCCTTAAAACAACCGGGTTACTTTTCACTGTGGCTCTGCTGATATCCCCAAAGCATTTGGCGGTTTCCTCCGGGAACTTGTTGCCCCAATCCACCAAATGCCTACCACCCTTCGATCACTTGAACGACGCCTTGACCTCGATTTTTCCGATCTCATTACCATATTCCCCGTGTGTCCAAAGTGTGGGAAACGTTACACGCTGACACGACTCTACGAACTCCCCAATCCTCAATGCACACGGCATGCTGCCCAAGACCATTGTACTGGCAAGTTATACACAGAAAAACGGCTGGCAGACGGGTCTCGGAAACGCACTCCAAAGAAATCATTCCCTTACAATTCGCTCCCGGCTACCCTTGGTCGAATTTTGTCGCAAAGAGGGATGGCGGAGCTTATACAACACTGGCGGAGGGATGGCGATGAGCCAGTGGATCAAGACATACCGCCTCCACTCGATCAAGAGGATCGGTTCGACCAAGTTGGCCTGAACGACCTCTTTGGTGATATAACCGAAGCCTGGGGTTGGAGGTCAGTGGGAGCGGGCCTTGAACGAACGTTTGCTGGTGGGGAGTTTGTGGATCTACCAACCGGCAACGATACCTCGTCATTGTCACGGCTACCACTGGGGCTGAACCTTGGGATGAATATGGATGGGTGAGTGTGCTTACATTTAGAACTTCAAATTTCTAAGATTATATGCGTAGATTCCGAGCGTTCAAGGGAAAGTTCACCTCCGGGAGCAGTTATTCCGTCAATGGACTTTACATCGTAATCAACAACCTACCCTTTCACCAACGTACCCTTATCGAGAATACGGTACTTGCAATTGCAATCCCTGGCTCAAAAGAACCTAAAGGATACTGGGTGTCTTTCCGTAAGGATTTTAGAAAAAAGTCCTCTTTCTAAATCGGTCCGTCGGGACGGGACGGAGTCGGCCCGCACACGGGAGGCTGTGCTAGGTTGGACCAAGGAGTGGACCAGCCTGTATTGCCTTTCCATAAGCCAGGGCCCGTGCAAATAGATATGGCGTTCTAAAAATAAAAAAATGAATTAAATCACATTTTACTCCCGTACTGAGCTCACCCTGATAACCTGTTGTATGCGGGTCTATGTCGCCATACGTCACACATAGAGTTCAGGAAGGATATAGAGCAGGGTATAACAGTTGAAATATGTACCTTTCTCATTTATAGCAATGAGTTAGTTACCTTGAAGCAATTGACTATGAAGACGAAGATGACCTTGTCTATCGAATGCTATTCAACAACTCTGATGATCTTGTCATTCTGCGATTCCTACGACTGTGACGCCAACAAAATGCAGCCAATCGCCATCCTCGGAACTATGCCCCATACTAACCAGTTCCCGGTGGTTATTGCCCAACAGACGTATCACCGAGATCTTGTGGAACAGGTGCAGGTACTCGCCATTTGTCCACTTGAGCACACCCTTCTTGTGGCCACCTCATTTCCTAGGAGTGGGGGGGGGGCGTACTGGTGCGGCCCTTGTTTTTCCACGAGGTCCTAGTGTTAGATAAAGCATTTGCTGTAGGCATTGCAGAGGGGAATGTGGCGGGAGATGTGGTGGGAGAGCGCAGGGATGGGAGATAGGGGGAACTGTGTTTTATCCGCATTGCCCCTATCCCCTGTCTTAGAAATTATAATTACCATTCGAATATATGCACCCTGAGTGAAGCGCCAACTACCTGATTTAGTCAACGATCTGCAGGGTCTTATCTTATCAGCAAGATCTCGTTCCATTCTAAAGCTAAATACACTGTTTAGAATTTAGAAAGGGGGGGTGTACCCCCCCCTTCTAAAACACCCATTTAGACGTTTAGAACACCCCCCCTCTGGCGTCTAAATCTGCGTCCGAGCGCATTTCACATCAGGTTCCACGGTGCGGTCTGCATCCGGGCTGGACCTCGTTTCTAAACGGCAATTTAGAACACCCGCGACGTTCTAAATTCCTTACGGAAAGACAGCCACTCATTGGGTCAAATGCTCAAGCCACTGGCAGACGACTTGATTAAGCTTGTCGATGGTAAGCCCATTATGATTAGTTTACTATTGATCTGATGTCACGAATAGGCATTGAAATCCCTGTATTCAACCCGGAAACCGGTCGCGTCGAACCCCAGGTTGTGTACGCCACTTTGACTACAGTCATTGTAGACTGGATTGCTCGCATTACATATATCGGCCATGTTGGTGTAACTGTTGAGCATAATCAATGCCCGTATTGCAAGATACGGGCGTGTCAGTTATCAATTCCGCGGGGGTATCATTCTCCAGGTAAGCAGTGGGTTGTATGCGCTTCAAATTCTAATCTTATTGCTAGACTATGACTACCGTCAAGCTTATGATCATTTGCAACTCAAACACGAATACCTCGGGGCCCCAGAACCTGCACGCGAGCAGATCCATCAAGAAAATGGGACTATATTCACTGAGCTCGACCAAATCCCTGGATTAATTGTCCCATTGATATTATGCATTTATGCGACCTTGGAATGACCCCAGCAATCGTATCCAACCGCATTGTCAAGATGGGCATGCTTCGCCCGTGGTACTATAACCAGCTTATTGAACAAACACCCGAGGCCCAGTTCGATGCGTTTGTTCAATGAACTTATTTTCCTTGGCATTGTGAACCAATGTAAGTCATTTATTTTACCATTATTTATATGGTAATAAATCAGGAATAGGTTGCGAATATGAATCGCGGGACAAAGGCAGAGCAGTGGCACAATCTGCTGCTGATCCTCCCAGTGGCTCTATTCGAGGCCTGGAGGATTGGGGACGGAATTCCAGATAATGACATTCCCCGCGGAGGAGAGAATACCCAGCATTACAAAGCACAGGAATCAAATTCGAAGCGTCTCCTTCGACGTCGTCGCCTGGTGCATGCAATGGACGGGGGCGACTTTGAACAAAGGCCCAGACCCACTGGGTCTATTGAGGCTGAGTGTGAAAGGTGAATTTTTATTACTGCGACCATATACAGTGACTGACCATACGGCTGATTTGGTCTTGGGGCTTGGCCCTGGTACCCTTGGACAAAAGTCTGTCCGCCCGACTGGCCGTACCCAACACCTGATGGCCCAACCACACCAAAATGCCCATGTCCGACACCCTCTCCTGCGAACCCAACATGCTGCTGCGCATGTGGAATTCCTCGTTGCATTCATGTGCCTTGACTGGGGTTTGGCATAAGGTTTTGGCCCGATTGGGCACCATTGTCGAATGAAGCCGTCTGGGAGAGCTGTGGGAGCACAGGATTGGAAGTCGGAGGTTGAGTGAAATTGGGGGCAGAAGGATGGGACTCGAGCGCTGTAGGCTGATTGACTGTTGGTGGCGCGAGTGCAGAAGTGGAGGTGGAGTGAGGGGTGAGGACAGGTGGTGCTGAAGTCTTGGGCCCAACCAAAGTGGAGACAGAGGGAACGAGAGTCGATGGTCCCGCTGCAACTGGAGTGGTCTCTCCGTGGTCGGTGTATTTGCGAGCCGGAGCCCCATAGGTGCGTAGAAAGGGTCCCACCTCCTCCACATTTGGCATAACGGTCTGCGTAAAGTCGATTTGCGTACGCACATCCTCGTACTCCTCCGGGGGGTTTTCTCAAAATCGGGACCGATCCCCCAAAGAGGTATTTTGTACTTCTTCATTTTCACAGGTCCAGTATGCACCTTGACGTACGTGATCTGCCCAAACGTCGGGTTGCCGGTACGAGCTCTCTGGGAAGTGTGTGCACGGTCGAATGCTAAGACGAACTCCTGAACCTATGCACAAATTAGTAAGTTACCTCATGGGGCCTCTCTGTATACTAACCTTTGCACTACGAAACAGAGGTTCACGGATCTTGAGGTTCCTCTTGTTGGACTTTTCGTCAACCTCGGACTGATCGGGTGCCGCAAAACTGGAATCGCCGATGAATCCAAAAAATTCGACCGGCAGTGAGGACAACTTGATAACGTCAAGACGATTATTGGATTTCTAACACCGAGGTAAGTAAACGCCAAAATGCTAAGCAACGAACTTACCGTATTCCTCGGCGACCCTTTGCGCGACGTCTCGTTCTCCCTCCCTTTTTTCTCCTCCCCTTTGCCGTCCAAGTTGCCATTATACGCGTCCTTTATTGTCTGATACGCTTCAGTGATAAGCGCATCGTGAAACTTGTCCATAGGTGCGCCCTTCAGTATCACCTTCTCCGTTGGCTCCATGATCTCGTTTACCGTTCGGATAAACTCACCTCCCCAAACTCTCCAGTTCGCTTCAAATCCCTCCGAGAAATGGATGATCAGTCGACCATCATCTTCTCAACACACCGGGTTGTTATTCTGATCAAACTTTTGCTCGAGTTTAGCAGCACGATGAGCATACTTGAGTCCTGTCAGAATGCGCAGGCTCCGGAGAGAAATGCCCTACAAATCTTGAGTAATTAACGCGCATATATCCAAATTAAATACTCACTTGAACCATGGTGTCTATCTGAGCATCGTCTGGGCCCTCAATCTCTGACTCTACCTCTTCGGCTTCAACCTTGACCTTGATTGACTTCGCCACCTTCGCCACCTTTGACGCCCTTTTGATCGGCGAACGGCTCGGCATTGGGCGTGCAGTGTGGGTCGCGGGCGTGCGAGGCTTAGACTTCCTATAAAATTTCGCTTGGACTTGTTCAATATATGCATCGAGCGCCTCCTGGGGAATCTGGACGGTTGGGACAATTGGGACTGCGCCAGGTCAGCACTAGACACAGAGTTAATAGATGAGCTTACCTTTGCGCTTCCTTGGAGTGCTCTCCACCTCCTCCGTCTCGGCATCGGCATCGCCCTCCTCCTCCTCCGTCTCCTCCTCCTCCGTCTCCTCCGCCTCCTCCTCCGCCTCCGCCTCCGCCTCCACCTCCGCCTCCGCCTCCGCCTCCGCCTCCGCCTCCGCCTCCGCCTCCGCCTCCGCCTTTCCTTTTCCAGTTGCCACCACCCTCCCCCTGCCCACCGCCCTTGCCCCCGCCCCCAATCCACCTGCTTCTTCGCCTTCGCCTTCGCCTTCTGCTTCACAATCACCGGCACTAATAGCTACCGTGAGTCTTGCACTGACTATGATAGAAAAAGTTTGCTAACCATCGACCTCCATCACATCATCCGACTTGTCAGACTCTGGGTCGCTAACTCCATTCAGCTCGGGAGCTAAGAGTAAAGCCACAGACTGTAAGTAGGTGAAATCTGGTGAAATCTGAGCGTACTAACCTTCACTGTGAAAAGTAATCCAGTTGTTTTAAGGGGGTTCCCCCCTTAAAACAACCAGAACCACTATTTTACCCCCTAAAGTCGGCCCCCTTGTTGTTTAAGGGGGTAGCGCCAGCTGAAGAGATCGTCCACCCCACCCCCTTAAAGTCGCCCCCTATGAGATTAAGGGGATGATTTTCATAGACGGGATTGATGTATCATAGAATAGAATTGTATTGTACTTTAAATACATGCGTCCTCCTCGTCCTCCTCCTTAACTTTGAATGCTATTAACTCGCTTCGATCGACAACAGCTCCTTTGTTGAACCAAGCCTAGGGGACCGGCAGTTCTGGCTATGTATGCAGGTATGCCCAACTCCAGGAGTAGCCGGCTGGGTTGGGAGACAGCTGAGCCATGTGAGCTGGGGCCCCCGAGATGCAAGTATGACTCACCCCCTGGAGCCTAAATCACGGACAGGTGCACAAGATGGTGGAAGGGCCCAGCGACTATCACCCTGATCAGGGCCAACAGAAGATGCCAAGCTACCTAGAATGTGGACATGTGAATGAGTGCAGCAAAATGACCCAGAGGCATAGAATGTGGCCCGAAGGCAGCGTGGTTGAGTATTCGCTCAATAGGGTGCCAAATACAGGTCTCTTCCTTATACGAGCCACCATAGTCTCAGTTTGATAGAGTGACTGCCTGTCTAAGTGCCCGGGAGATCAGAAATACCGTTGGTGGGTTCATACTTATTCTTGTCCCGTTCATTTCAACCTTCTTGTTTTCCTAGCCCCCTGTACATCTCGTTGAGTTCCCTGGTACCCGAAACATGCAGGATACATTCGTGTTGCTGATGGAAACTTCGAAGCAGATATCTGTGTGGGTATACACGCCATGAACTCTCAGCTTCAGTAAAAAATTGTGAAGACAGGAGCAGTACGAGATATGCACCTTCCTATTGTTCATAATTAACAAATGATGAACTAGAAAAGAGATTAGCTCACCATCCGGCTTAATCTTCTATGCTCAGCCCACACGACCAACCTGAGGTAAACTCATTTTCTCCAGCCGGGCTAAGGATGTTGAGGTGGAGCTTGAAGTTGTCCATATATAGAATATTATTGATCAATGTGCCATGTGCCGGGCTCAGGAATTTGTAGCAAGTATGGATATGGTGATATGTGGATGAGGTTCGAGCACTAGAAGAAAACCCGCGGGGGCGCGGGCTCCCACCTTGCTCGACCTAGAATCTAAGTTGGAAATCTCGCAAACCATAAAGCAAACGTGTTCGCCATAACTGGCATATTGAGAACAGGTTTATATTCCAAGTCAAAG
>WSTI01000166.1:0-12067 GCA_019616915.1 Ceratobasidium sp. 423
TCCTTGTCGACGGGTTCGATATTATCGATGTATGAACGGACACGAAAGTCGGTGCCGCGTTTGATGTCGATCATGGTGAGACCGAGTGGGATTTTCTCGGCTGGGAACTGTGTCTGGATTTCCCGCGAGTTTTCTTGGGGAGGGGAGGAATCTTGTTGGCTGTGGACTTCGTTGGTGTTGAACGTGTATGCGGACATATCGGATGGTATCGAAGGACTTTAGGTGTATGCGGAAGTGTTAGGTCAGATGTTGACGTTGGGCCATGGAAAGTATTCACCGATATGTTATAGTCTGGGTATGTGAAGTACGGATTGGGTGAAGGCGGGCTTCTCACGCTATGAGCAGGTTGAGGAGGGTTAGAGATATAACTTCAGTGACTAGATATCGTGATAGTGGGTGTTGGCTGACTTATTAGCTTCAGAGAGAGGTGCTATTCCTTTGACCCCCTTCGAAGTGTTATATAGTACTAGGGCGCCATGATACTGTCTAGCGGAGGCATATCCGCGGACCGGCTTCGAAGTCGCTGTTTCATTCATTTCGCGCTTGATAATGGTGTTCGTTGAAAGATGATCATCGTGGTATGCCCAGATGAAGGTGGCTGCTGATTCGGGCCGAATTATCTTACCAGTGCTGCGAAGCTGATTGGTGGGGAGGTATACCCGGGAACCGGTTATTTCGACCGCCTCGCCCACGTGTAGGTATACGTACAATAGTAAGTAGAAATCAACTCGCGCTATCTCGGTCATGGATCACAGCATATTTCGTATATACGCCAGTCCTCAAGGCATGCCTGGGTAATCTGCGACACGAGCTAGATTCACATCGGGCAAATTGATTTACACACGATATATGCGCTGGATTTTAATGTGATGTAGATGCGGCATTATTGAGACGGGAAACTCGAGTTGATATTTTTCTAACCATTGACCATAATACATAAGTGTCCGACATCAATTACATCACATACATACGACGATATACACAAATCATTGAGGGCTACTATGAAATGAACAATTCCTTTACCAAACCTTGCTTCTTGATTTCGTCCACATCTCCGCTGTGAACAACCTTTAGGAGATCGATTCCAGTCAGAGCAAGGTTTCTCTGAGACTGCTCGTCTTGCTCAAACACCCAAGGCATCACAGAACTATGACCTATAATGGCCACACCCGTAGACCTCGCCACCCTGATGGGATCCACCGTGCGATGTTGACGATATGAACGAAGCAGGGCTTGAATATATGGGTGATCGCCTTGAGGATACTGCTGGTGGACTATTGACATGGCCACACCAGTCGCTTCGCCAAGGTCAAACTCGGGAGGGCCCAGTCTCGACATTTCCCAATCGGTGAGATAGATCTTTAAGCCCTGGGAAGCGGATGGCGGCGAAACAAGTACGTTTCCTGTTCGAAAGGATTAGTTTGATCGAACATTTCCGTAACATGGACTCGAATACACACCTGGCCAGCTATCACCCCAGATCCATACATCTTCATAGGCTGCGCTCTCCACCAGATCTTGGGACAATACTTCTTCCATCCATTTTTCCTTGATCCTAAGCTTGGCTAGCGAATCATGGGCAAAAGTATGCTGCATCGCCAAGCACTGTTTCGCGACGCTGTTTTGTGAAATAAAGGCACGGAGGGACGCTCGCTCGGGAGCACTCGTCCACTTGTGCAAACGCCCTAGAAAATCGCCAACGGCGGAGCCGACGACAGCAGCCAACTTGAGGTGTTCTGGGTTTCCATCCAGCCCATCTTGTAGTACCTTTTGAAGGGGAATGGGGGATCCCAGGTCGGTCATGAATGTGGTATGCGTCTCTGGGTCGTAGTGCAGTGGCCGAGGGGGTTGAACGATACTCCCGGGGCCACAGAGTTCGGACTCTGTGATGGCTGCAAGAGCTGTGTACTCGAACTCCTGTAAGACGCACGGAGGCAGTCGTGTAGGTCAAGAGTGAAGGTTACACGAACAAGTACGTACGTTGCGCCGTGCGTCGACCTCTCCAACCTTGAAACCAGCATCGAAAAAGGTCAGAGCAATTTGTTTCTCGGCGTGCTTGAGGACGATGGTCTTTTCTCCAGATGGAAGAGGCGTTTTGAGCGTTGCACGATAGGTAAAGGCCGAATTACCACCAGAGAGTAACTGGACGTCCTTAGCGGGGAAAGGGGTAGTGTTAAGGTAGGCCAGAGTACCCTTTGTAGTTCTTAGGTCGTGCATGATGAAGTAGTTTGGGAGGTAATAGGATGAAGAGGTGGGTGCAGAGCGTCGATGCTCTGGCGAGCCTTTTTATATATGCCTCACCCTACCATTCCAGTTCCGAGCCTGGAGCGGCAGTGTCACTGAACGCTAATGTACCCGCGCGACTCTTCGAGCAGAGAACTAGACTTCACGTTGAGCTGGGTTGGGCGGATCCGGATCCGCGGGGGTTGTATCATCGCGTGTTTGGACTCGCGTAGGTTGCATCTCGGACATCACGGAGATTAGATTACGGTGAATTTGCAAACTCGCGGAGGTTGCATCACGATAACCTGAGCCGGTGATTTCCACCTCACAGAAGCTATACTGTCCGATATGAATGAGTCCCACAAAATGAACCCTGCTTTTGGAAGACGAGGTGTGGGAGGTGTGGAAGCAAGTTGGGTGGAAGTAACGTGGCGTGGCCGCTGGACACGTGACTCTTCTCGGTCCCGACCGACGGCGTGATTTTCATTTTCTCTGCGGTAATCTCCATTGCCCCAGAATCCTTGCAAACACGTAAAGCTCGGCGAACACTTCGGAAAATATCATACTGTATCTCGCTCCTCTGTACTGGTGAATTCGAAGCGCTCCGGACGGCTCCACGAACACTTGCTGAATTTACACAAGTCTGCTGTGCCCCGATCGCTCTGGAGTCATCCGAAGGGTTTTGTGAGCGTGTAGCCCGAAGATCACGCGGAGGATACATCGATATATCCAAGAAGTGGGGCGATGCGAACAGCAAAGACACTAGATATACGAAATGGTCTCGTGCACGCCTTGCACGGGGTATAAATACCATCGATGCCTTGCTGTGAAGCCGATAACCGACCCACCCATCAGCTCATAGTATGACCGACGCACCACTGAAACATATCGTATTTATCCCTGGTGTTTCGTGGGGTGAGTGACTTTGCTATGGAATATTACTGGTACTCTGTAACTAAATGAATAATCCAGGTCATGTACGTCCCGGGATGAAGACTTCGCTTCGGATGGTTGAGAAGTTTGAAAACCTTTTCATTTGTTAGCACCTTTCGCGTTATCGTCCCTTATGGGTGACTTACTTCTCTCATAGCTTTGTTCGTGAAAGACTCGGAAATACCCAAGGCTGCAAAGTACCTCGACTCGCAATCTTCGACGTCTTCAAGTCGCGTCAGGATTATTCCCACTTCTTCAAGTGGTGAATCGGCTCCGGCACTTTCACTCGATAACTTGCGCGAACTCTTCGATTATCTAGAGAAATCATTCGAGTCATGGATAACCAAAGAGCTCCAACGTGCAACCAAAATTCCAATCGATGGTCAGCTCGTTGGTAAACCCAGCTGGATCATAGAGGATCAGCAAACTGGAGGCATATCTTTGGCATGCAAAGATGTTCACAAGCTCCCGGTTGTATCGTGGTGGTCAACCACGGCTGCGTCATTGATCAGGTATGTTTGGTTGTCGGCCTCTTTTTAAGATCGTCCCTGAGATGGATCCCAGTCGACACGGGAACAAGGAGAATGGCCACGGGGGGAGGGTATTTGAGAATCTCGCCCAATGGCCAGGTGTTTCGTTTGCGAATGCGGGTGAGATGTACCTCGAGGTAAGGTCATTATCAAATTAACCTAAATCTTGATGACACCCAACTCGAACTCCTATAGGAAGTCTCCGACCGATTGATCTGCATACCGGGTATTCCCATTCACCATGAATGGGAGCTCGTTCCTCAATACATTCCATTTATCCTATCGCTTATCGTGCCTTGGTTTGGACGCGGGGCGAATATGCTCAAAAATGTCGACATGATCGTCTGTTGTGCAACGTTTGAAATGGTGTGTTACTTTGGTTAGGTTGGCCACTACCCGTGAATTCCTCACACACATTTGCATGCACCTAGGCACCCATCTCCGCCACCGCACTCACAAATGCCTTCGACAAACCCATTACGCCGTTCCTCATCGGACCTGCCGTGGATCTCAAGACCTCGCCGAACCACCCCGATTCTGACCCAACCGTCACTCAATTCCTGGACCGTGCATACACCGAAAAAGGTGCCCATTCTGTAATCTACGTCGCTTTCGGGACATTCTTTTTCCCTCCCCCGGGGTCAATATCCCATCTTACCACCGTCCTCAACGAAATCGCGAACTCTGGGTTCCGATTCATCTTGGCACTGTCGAACCAGAACGCAAAACTCGACGAAGATTGGATGGGTGCCCATGTCCAAGCAGGGAATGCGATATTCCCCGAGTGGACGAATCAGACTGCGGTTCTTGACCACCCTGTACGCGTTTAACATCTGAGACTAAAGTTTGAGTACTAATGACTGGAATTGGTTATAGGCGATTCATTATTTCCTGTCACATGGCGGGTGGAATTCGTCAACCGAGGCACTTGTACGGGGCGTCCCGATGATATTCTGGCCATTTGGCGTAAGTTGTGATTCTGCGCCCTCCTATTGAAAGAAATTGAACCTTTTCCGAATGCCATAGTCCGACCAACCAACAAACGCGATGCAAATTGCCACCGTACACGACTGTGGATTTGAGCTACTACAAGTTCGCACTGGCCCTGCTAAATCCACCGCATATCAAAATGGCCAAGAGGTTGAGATCGTGGGGACGGACGACGCCGTTGGCAGGGAGATGAAGCAGATACTAGAGTTTAGCAAAGGACCTAGGGGTGAGCACCAACGATCGAATGCTAGGTTGTTGGGCAAGGTTACTGCGGATTCGCTCGAGCAGGGTGGAAGTGGGGATATAAACTTGGAGAGGTTTGGCAAGGCTTTGGGTTTGGTATGATGTAGGACCGGCGCTAAAAGCTCTTGGGCTACGCATATACCCAGCATGAAATAGAAATAACGCTGTACTATTGGGATCTAGAAACCAGGGAAACTAAAGGAAGTGAATTTGGGACATAAACAATTGACAAGGGCTATGTATGGAGAGTGAAGTGCCAAAAACAAGATAACACCCGAGCGCGTCGGAAAGCAAAAGTCCAGATCACAAGACAAACTGACAAATTAGATCATGTGAGCGCGTAATTCTTTAAATATCTTCATCTGGCCCCATACCGTAATCAGATCGTCTGTTGGGACTGAAGCAAGAACAGATCCTGCACAATAGGATTCGCGTTGATTGAATTTCGTCCCCATTGACAGAGGCTCTCAAAAGCTCCAGTCCTGCCACAGCCACTCCTCGAAGTTTCGTTTCGTTTCAGTACCCGATCCATACTATATAACATCAGGTTGTATATGAGCACAGCTAGGTTTGGTTTGTCCGGCCATGAAATCGTGCATGCTAGACGCCCAAATGTCTGTCCCCCAGCATCTTGACTTATCCGATATTCCCAGACGCCATATTCGAACTTTAACTGCGAGAATCGCAATCGGAAAACTCAGCTTCAGGGTTCTACTTCCAAACACATTTTCGAGGTAGTTATTCGGGATCTAAAGGAATAATCTGATTTACATATGCATTGGTCTAGCTTATGCTCAGTTCTCTCTATAAGGAGAAATTCAAACAAGAAACATATCGTACTAACATACAATTCACAAAATAAATCATCTGGTCTTATAGCATAACCAGATCATTTGCTGCGAATGAGGCGAAAACAAGTGTTTCAAAATGGGGTTAGCTTTGATCAATTCCTCGTCCTCATTGATCGAGGACTTCAAATGCTCCAGTCCGGCCATGGCCACCCCTCTGAGCCTCGTTTCATCTTGTCCCTTGGCCCATGAAAGAACAGGCCCAAGGCCAACAAGATCCATCCCTATTAGAACCCCACCCGCGTGGCATCCAAGGTGCGATGACACCTATAGGCTTGGTGTAAAGCCGGGATGAACGGGCGGTCGGTGTTTGGATAGTAGAGGAGTTCAAGTGATATGGCGCTGGCTGTCAGTCCCCCCAATGTCAACTTCAGGGCAACTAGTCCGAGCCCCCTCCAGGTCCAGGTAGCCAGGTAGCAACGGGACTTTAATCGACACATATGAACGCCATGTAGTATTTTGCGAGCACTGGGCAACGCATATATGATGCCCCGAGAAACTCTCGGTTCCCCTGGTGTCCGCCGGGAGAGGGTAGCGCCTATACGGTTCTCCCAAGCATTTTTGAGTATCCAACATTTTGATCGAAGCAGTAGTTTCAACGCTGACACTAGGAGATGTTATCGACGCTTCCCTGCCTTACTGGCGGGGTGTTCTTCGTTTTCGCTATGGGATTTTCGAAGGCCTCGGAGTTCTTGCAAACTTGAAAGCTCAACGAGCGCACCCCGGGCCCGGACTCCGGAGGATGTGATATGTCACTCCTGTGTACTCCTACATTCGAAGCACTCCGGAAAGCTCCACGAGCACTCCCTAGGTCTAAATGGGCTAGCTCCTAGATCCTGATCGAGCGCTCCGAGGGGTTTCATATATAGGTAGAATCAAGCGATCACGCTGAGGACACATCCAAGGAGCAACCCGAAGCGAATAGCGAAGACAGCTGGTGTACGGAATGGTTTATTGTGGAACCAGGCATTCTCCGACTGGCGGCAAAACATACCACACATCTTGGATGACGTATAAATACCACCAATATCTCTCTGTGAACCCCATCTTCGAATTACCAGAATCACTGGCAAGCGTAGACTTGCAGTATGATCAACGCACCACTCAAGCATGCGGTGTTTGTCACGGGTCCTACATGGAGTGAGTAGCTTCATCATCCAACAAGAGCTGGGCTTTGTTACCAAGCAAACGATACAGGCCATGTGCGTCCCGCGATGAAGACCTCGCTTCGGATGGTGGAGAAATTTCCAATTTTATTTATTTGTTCGTATTTTTCAGCTCGATCATTCCTTACTGGTCACTCATTTCCCTCATAGCTCTGTTTGTGCACGACTCGGAGATATCGAAGACTACAAAATACCTCGACTCACAGTTTTCCACGTCCTCAAGTCGCGTCAGGATTGTTGCCGCTTCCTCAAACGGCGAATCAGCGCCGATAATTTCGCTCACTAATGTGCTCGGCCTCTTTGTCTACCTGGAGAAATCATTTAAAATATGGATGACCAAAGAGCTTCAACGCGGGATCGATGTCCCAGTCGATGGCCAACTAGTTAGCAAACCCGGCTGGATCATAGAAGACCAAGGAAGTGGAGGTGTGTCTCTGGCGTGTCAAGATATTCACAAGCTCCCAGTGGTGTCGTGTTGGTTCAGCTCAGCTGCGGCAATGATTAGCTAGGCCTCATTTTTCACTTTTATCATATGCTCCTTGACGGATCCCAGCCGACACGGAAACGAGAAGAATGGTCACGGAGGAAGGGTATTTGAGACCATTTCCCAACGGCAAGATTTTTCGCCTGCTAAAGGGGGCGAAATGTACCTCCAGGTAAAGAGGTCATCACATCACCCAGATTCCTCTGCAATAAAAGTTACTAAACCATTACAGGAAGTCTCCGATCGATTGATCTGTATGCCAGGTGTTCCAATCCACCACGAATGGGAACTCTTGCCTCAGTATATCCCTTTTATTCCGTCACTTTGGGCCCATTTGAATGGGCGTTGGACGAATTTGCTCAAAAACGTTGACATAGTCATCTGTTGCGCAACCTTTGAAATGGTACGTTCTTCGGCTTAGGGCTGACCGTAGCGCGTGTATACCTCATGGAAAATATATGCGTACGTTTAGGCACCTATTTCCGCCTGCGCACTCGCCAGCGCTTTTAGCAAACCCATAACGCCGTTCTTCATCGGACCCTCCGTGGATCTGAAAACCCTGCCAAATCGTCCCGATTCCGATTCAACCATTACCCAATTCCTGGATTGCGCATATACTGAAAAAGGCGCTCACTCAGTAATCTATGTCGCTTTTGGGACAATCTATTTCCCTCCTCCGAGTTCGGTGTCGCATCTAACTACTATCCTCGATGAAATTGTGCACTCCGGGCTCCGATTCATCTTGGCTCTTTCGAGCCCAAGTGCTCAACTCGACGAAGCTTGGATGGATGCCCATGTCCAAGCAGGAAATGCAATATTCCCCAAGTGGACGAATCAGACTGCGGTTCTCGATCACCCCGTGCGTTTTTAGTATCCCAGTCACGTTTGGGGTGATAACGACTTGCTCATCCAGGCAATCCATTATTCCTTATCCCATGGCGGATGGAATTCGGTTATCGAGGCACTCGTACGAGGTGTTCCGATGATCTTTTGGCCATTTGCTGTAAGTTCCGATGCTGCGCCCTATTGGAGAGGTCTAATATTTCCTGGATGACATAGTCTGACCATCCGACAAACACGATGCAAATTGCCACCGTACACGACTGTGGATTTGAGCTACTACAAGTTCGCACTGGCCCTGCCAGATCCACAGCTTACCAAAATGGTCAGGAGGTTAAGATAGTAGGCACGGACAACGCCGTTGGCAGAGAGATGAAGCAGATACTAGAGTTTAGCAAAGGACCTAGGGGTGAGCACCAACGATTGAATTCTAGATTGTTGGGCAAGGTTATTGCGGATTCGCTCAAGCAGGGTGGGAGTGGGGATTTGGATTTGGAGGGGTTCGGCAAGGCTTTGGGCTTGGCATTATGAAGGATGAGCGTTACAGACTCTTCAACTATGCATATACCCAGTGTGAAATGGGAGTACTGTACCTGTCAGAATACTAACCACGCGTCACGCTACTGACCACCACTGGTTGTGGATAAAATTGAGGCAAGTCACGCCACGTTTTTGTGTCGGTGATTATCGTCGGACTTGTCATGCTCTAGCCAACCAAGCCGTCTTGCAATTAGATTATAGTAACGAATGTACGTCCGAATGGAACGAAAAATAACAGTCGTCAGTTACTACACGTCAAAATAAAAAGTCCGTACATCCACTCGTCAGTATCCCCAACTTAGACACAAGAACCACGAAAGCGGCGTTATCGGGAAGAATCGAGTGCTCGAGATCGCAGTAAGAAATACTACTCCACCACCCTACTCCTAAGTTCACTTCCGACGGAATTAATCGAGACCTAAAAGAATTATCTAATTTACATGTGCATCGGCTACATCCATAGGTCTGCAGACCTCTCCATAAGGAGAATGAAAGCGACAGTTATATCATGCTGACATACAATTCTAGCGGCATAGAATAACTAGATCATGTGCTGTGACAGGGGCGAGAACAAACCTTGGACAATAGAGTTTGCTTTGATCGAATGTTCGTCCCCCTTGATAGAAGATTTCAAAAGCTCCAGCCCCGTCTCAGCCACTCCTCGGAGTTTGGTTTCGCCTTGGTCCCTAGCCCACGGCAAAACAGTACCGAGACCCATTAGGTCAATCCCAGTTGCAATCCCAATTCGCTTGGGATCTAAGACATGATGGCGTCGATACGCCTGATGCAATGCCGAGATTAATGGTTGCTCGACGTTTGGGCAGCATATGTGTCCAAATGACACCACGGAGGCCGTCAGCTCCCCGATATCAACTTCAGGGTAACTAGCCCGACTCATCTCCAGGTCAGTAAGGTATATACGCATCTTATCATGCTCTGATGATGGGGATACTAGAATATTATCTATAAGCAGGCTTTAGTACGAGGCTAACCCATATAAGTTGTGCGCACCCACGCAACGAACAGTCCCCCATGACCAGCACACCACCGTCAATCAAGGCCTCCTGTTGCTCCTTCATAATAAGTTCATCCATCCATGTTTCGCGCATTTGGAATCGATCTGCGGCTAAGCCGAGGCAAAAATGGTGGATACCCACACATTGCTGAATCACACTCGGGCTGAGCGCAAAGTAGGCACGGAGACTGGACTGTTCAGGAAGCGAAGACCAGGTATGGAAGCGTCCTATAAAATCACCCAAAGCTCGTCCGATTTCTGAAGCGAACTTGTGCACCTCGTTAAGCTCGAGCGGTTCACTTGGATGAGTACCTGGAAAACCCTTTTCCAGCACCTGTGTGACGGGAATCGGTGAACCAAGGTCGGACATGAATATCGTGTGCGTTCCTTGGTCGTATTCGAGTGGTCGAGGGAGTTGAACAACACTGTCCGAATCGAACAGTCCTGAAGTCGCTATTGCCGAGAGGGCTTTATATTCATGGTCCTAACGCGTATCCAATCTCAGCCAACGAACCAGATACTTTGATCAGGGACCACGCACCGCACGTTCAACATCCCACTTCATTGGCTCGTGAGCAGCAAAGTATCCCTCGAAGTGTTTGATCACAATAGTCTTCTCCCCGGTATCAAGGGGAACCTCGAGCACAATGCGGTACGTGAAAGCCGACTGACCCCCTGATAGGAGTTGGACATCGGAAGCAGAGAAACGAGTGCCCTTGAGATATGCAGCAACGCCCTCTGGAGACTTAAGATTGTGCATAATGAAGATGGGAACGAGGCTTGAGTGAGAGTCTGTCAGAGCCTGCAACTCTTATAGTGGTCGCACGACCAAAATTCTTTGGTACTCATCGGGGAAGCCTAGGATCCGAACAGAAGGTTATGTAGATTAAATCCGCCGTCATATATGCCATCATTCGGGGCTTGAATCGGCGAGTGAGCACCAACAATGTCAACCTCAACGTTTATACATCAGGAGAAAGTGCTGAGCTCCCGAGGCCCTTCAGGAGCTACAGGAGCTACAGGAGCTATGGGAGCGCCCCACCTTGTGGTGGGAGCTCTCCTGGAGCGCTCCTAGAGCGCTCCCATGCTAGTCTCGGGAGCTCCAGGGGTATCGATCGTTACCTAAGCTGGGAGGACAGAGGAGTCTCCCCTCCCTAACGTATCTCTGTAAATAGCCATCAGAATTGTATCCCCTTGTGACAAGACCTACTAAACACTGGAAAGTACCCTAAGGGTGAGTTTGCACACCCTTGTGAATGCATATTTTGAGGGAGGGAGGAAGTCACCAAACACACCTTGGACATAGGTCTTTTGACACAATCTATCCAAATTTGGCAAATTTCAAACTCGCAGATAAGACACATACACATTTGGATGTCCCAATTGATTATCTAATCAATACAATACAAGCGAACCCCTGGAGCTCCCAAGACTAGCACGGGAGCACTCCAGGAGCACTCCAGGAGAGCTCCCACCACAAGGTGGGGTGCTCCCATAGCTCCCATAGCTCCTGAAGGGCCTCGGGAGCTCAGCACTTTCTCCTGATGTAGTAGTACTGAGATCAACTTTCAGGGAAGTGTTTGCAAAAATAGCTCATCCAGGGTCTTGTCCACGGTAAATCCCATGCAGGAACGAAAGCCACTGAGCAGCAGAGTCGCATGTTATGAACGCGAGTAACTAATCCACGGTAAAAGCGCCCCCGATTCGGGGTTCAGGCTGCAGTAGTTCATAGTATTAAGTCGTATCCGCTATTGAGGTGCCTAGAACGAGTAATCAAAGCAACAGAGATCCCCTATTCCCGCAGTAAGAAATTCGGCTGCGCGACCTTATTTTCAAACAGAAGCTTCCCTCGTGGAGGGGTCTGCTGGTGAGGAGTAGCAGTAGTCGTCAAAATTGGCATGATCGGGGGCTTTGAGAGCGAGTAGTCGATTACGGCAATCAACTACGTAGTTCTGGGTTTAAAGTGTGGCGCGAACGTCACACTGGAAGGGGTGTGTCCATGCTTTGCTCGGATGCTCGGGGTCGCATACTTTGTGGCATGACTCGTGCGCTGGCAGATTACTTATCTTCACTAAAAGGGCCACAATCCAACGACTCTGTTTATCCAACAGTACCAGATATATAGCAATAAACTAGTTGTTACGAATTGGGTAAAAATAGATGCTGAACAACTCGGTCCGTCTTGATTGAATGTCGATCGCCTATAACCGAAGAACTCGGAAGCTCGAATCCAGCCGTGGCCACACCTTGAAGAT